>VXAK01001253.1:4471-24357 GCA_013399435.1 Arenaria interpres | reverse complement strand
AATAATGACATTTAAGGGTGGCTAAAGACTTAGCGATAACCTTTTTTCCTACTATGATGTAGGTGAAAAGTACTTTAGTGAATATGTAAACATATATAGCACTGACAAGGTAGCTTGAACTATTTACCAGTGGGTTATTTAGACTATGGCTATAGACAGCATTAATGGTAAGTTCTATCTAAGTATTAGAAGAAGGTTTATGGTCAGGAATACAGCTTTACTGAAGTTTACATCAAATTATTTGAGTAACAGAGAAACAACTTTCTCAGGGAATAGCATAAATTCCAGACTTGACTCGCTCTGATGATTTTGCCAAAACCCAAAGTTCTTCACATGGAACAGATTAGTTAATTGTGTTAAGGTTATGTTTGTGTGACAAAGTAGTTACTGTTACAGTTAGACCACAGCATCTGCCTGTCAACTCTCTTCCTCAGATTACAACAGTGTCAAGTTTAAGACTAGAATTCTTGCACCACACCAATGCGTGGAAGAGAAAAATGCAACTGGACAATTATTACTACCAGCTTAAATGTAAATGTCAACATTTTTCTCATTCATTTAAAGCCATTTCTTACTACCAGAACTAATGTGTAAGGATATAATGTGAAAGATACAGCTTTCCTAACTCACATATAAATATTCTTTGTTAAGAAAGTTTCAAGTGAGGTATGAAGAACCAATATATCTACCCTTTGCCAAAAATAACTCTGCTTTCACGAAAACAGAGTTTTGAGGGTATTTTACACAATCTAAATTACAACAGGAAAGGAAGAGAATGAAACATTTACTCACAACAAGCAGATTCATAATTGTGTGTCCTATCTCTCCGAAGAGTGCTTTCCGGTGCCTGAAACTTACTACAGCAGTTGGATATTCTAGGATGGGGGAAGGAAAAAACCAAAAAGGTCATGTTCACCTGCCAACAACTGTTAGATTTGCTAATGCAAGTATTTATTTTTATTTTCAGCTATAGCCTAAGTTTCTTAATCTCAATATCTGACCAGCCAAAGGAAGTAGAGCCCCTGTCTGACTCTTTGTTATGGACTGTCCTTCAGCCCACTGCACGTTTTCCCCACCCATGGTTAAATCCTACTGCAGTGTCATTGCATGGAGCCACGCTCCCGTGGCAGGAATTGTGTAGCAGAGACTTGCTGCTGCTTTCATATGCTTTGCCAGCCATGTTTCTTGCAACAGCTAATCTGGCCAGAAACACCCCAGGTTCAGTCTCTGGGTCACCAGCTGTGGGAGGGGTTGCAAGGTTTTGTAGCAGCTTGAATAAGAATACCATACAGGTTAACATCTGCTCCTACATTAATGCTGTAATACGAAGTGAAGTACCACTGAGTGCGTACCACTAACACGCTCTGAAGTCCCATGGCTGCAATGGGAAACACAGGCAGATGGAAACTAAGGAAGGCCATGAGATGCAGGAGACCACAATATGAAGCCGTTTGTTTGAAAACAAAACAGGTAGCATAGCAAAGTCAGGACTGTTAGGTCAAAGATGCAAAATTGGTTAAAAAGAAAAAAAGAAAAAAAAAAGAGAGAAGTAGTTTGCCAAGAGAAGCAAGAATGACGAAGAAGCTACCACCCACATCAACATACAATCAGAAGTCTGGCCAGCAGAAACAAGCTATTGACTCAAGAAATCCATGAACAATATAGTGATACATATTTGTGGACCAGAACCTTCCAGAGTGGTAGGCTTATTTATCAAAAATGCATACACAGCAGGAAAGCTATGTATTATATATTTTTGAAATCCATTCCACTTAAGCAACTGCTGCACCTTATCCGAACTCCTGCTCTCTGGATCACAAGCAGTAGTGAAACAGGAAACAAAACAGCACCTGTCTCGCTAAATTAAACGTCTGCGTTACTGAAACAAGTACACAAGCAACTCTAAAAGGTATTTAGGACAGCCATCTACTTTGAGATCTTGCTCAAGCTAGCTTCATCTATTCTTCAAGGCAATGGGAATCTGCGCAAACGCCTTCCTTTGGTGAGCCTGGATCAGCTCAGCTCAGCGTACATCTTGTTGGCAGAGCAGAAAAAAGCTCACATCAGCCTGCAACAGACACTGGAAGGTGATTCCCACACCAAGGTTGTGCCACTGCACGACCTTGTGGGGTGTGCACTTACATGCGCTCCATCACCTCACTTCGAAAGAATGTCTCCTGCATTTTTACAGGCCTAGAGACTTCAAATGTATTAATTAGTAAGTTATCCTTATAAGTAATGAATACCTTTTTTCATTTTATGAAGCAGTAATATTTTGCCAATATATTAAATTTCAGTAATTTAATTTAAAAAAAACCCAACTTGTCAGAGTTCCAAAAGGGGCTTGTGAACTTCCCTTCAAACGTTTCTCCTGTAACAACAAAAATCAGACATTTTGACAGTTTACTACTGTCAGTTTTGCTTAGCTTTCTCGTAATCTAAGAAAACTAAAAAAAAAATAATGAAGGGAATCTAGCAGCACTGTATAAATTCTCAAGTGTTTCAACAGGTGGATTCCCAGGTATGAAACTTCAGCCTCACACAGGTGTAACAAAATACAGGGAAGATGATTTTAAATATTTTGCTCATCTAAAAACCTTCTATTTTCTGAAGGGAATTTTACACTCATACAGCTATTTGAAGTGTTAAAACTTACCCCCATACTCTGCTCCCAATCTCAACATCAAACGGATTGGAAAAACTTTTGCCCAGGGTATTTCCATCTTATGGATGAGAATGCCACAAAGAAAAGGGCTATCTGGTAGAATTTGATCATCAAGTTTCTGAAAAATTGGTGAAACAAACAGGAATCCTCCGTGCTCTTTGTTACCGAGAAAGTTTTCAGTAAAAGTAATGTTTTCCATGTTTCTTATTAACCTTCCTGTAGGAAGAGGAACAGAGAGTCTTTGCAACATCTGGAAAAGTAATACGTTGGTGTAAAGAAAACTAACCAGTGGTCTCCCACAGACTCGTAAGCCATTTGGTGTATCTCATGCCTTCCTGAAGGTCTGACAGACATCTAAACCCACAGACTAAGTGTTCAATATTTATTAGCTAAATGAACTTGTAAAAGAAACTAGGTTTTTGCAGGAAATACCAAAATCCCTGAAGTGTACAGTGTTCTGGCACGCATCAATTGATTAACAGAATTTCAATTAACAGACTTCAAACATTTATATATGTAAGAGTGTAGTACTTCTATAAATCAAGTTTCAGATGTTCTAAACCATACGCTCAAGGATTTATACCCAGAATCTCCAATGTAGTATGACTGAATAACAACAAAAAACCTGCAAAAATGATGTTTACAGAAGTATATGAAACAAAGAAACACGTTTTTTAAATTTCTGTTGTTTATTTAGAGACTAAGATTAACACTGCAAGATTTTTCAACAGAATCACTAGTTACCTACAGATACTTCAAGCAAAATTACTTATCAACTTTCAGCTTTAAAGACCAACAAGAAGATACTATAAAGTGAAACTTAGACATTAAAATTACATACCTTTCATTGCATCCTTATAGATGTCAATAAATAATTTGAATATTTCACTAGGAAAAATCTCTTCATCTGGCAAACACTGCAACAGAATGACAATTTCTGCCTGACCCAAACCATGTAGTCCGTTTGTTGAGAAATACCAGCACTTTTCTGAAGAATCTGTAATTAAAAAAAGTAGATACCACAAGTAATGTTGTTTTACAGTCGGAAAAAGAAAGATGGATTTAATGGAAAAGATAATGTGCACTACTTACAAGTTATTAGCTTGACATTCACAAGCAAGTTTGTGTTTAGGATAAAAGTTAATGGATTTGGACCTCCTTCCACAAGAAGCAAAGTGACCTGCTGGCGAGACGGATGTTCTTCCACTAATGGATCTAAATAAATTAACACCCAATTTAGTTCATCATGTCAGCCAACTACCTAAAACAAGAATTACGGATCACAGCATATGAAAGGCTGTCCCATCCTCCTATCTTAAAGAGGGTAGCAATTACTCTCAAACTTAGAATTGCTACAGATCAAGCAATGAGTAGCTGGCTCACCCTAAGATTTAAGGAACATATGAAAAAATAAAGCAGTAACTTTCAAAAAAGGTGCAAACAAGGGCTACCATTCTTTTCCTAATTACTGACAAATTGTGTGTGCTGTTTCCTCATCCATACACTGGTACTTTTAGTTAGCATCAGTGAGTGCCGTCACTGCTGTAACAAATTTAAGTCATGAAGTACTCTTTTCGTAACATACTGTTAATAAAGCACGTTCAATTATCCAACAACCTAGTGTGCAGCAAATAAATAAGATATTAGAATTGTATTAAAATATAAATCATATAGACACGAGATTATATTTAAAAAACTTGCATGAGGTGATTAAATATTAAAAAAATTTCTCAAATGTTACCTTTTCCTTTTTCACCCACTGCAAGCAAAAGGGGTGGCAGTTTATCACCATCAGGAACAAGGCTGATCTCTTTACGGACACAGTTTTCAACACCACATAGTGCTCTGTAACTTGAAGGACTGACAGGCATATCACTTGTAGTCTGATCAAGTGAACTGGAACTAATCTTCTCAGCTTCAGGTGGATGCTCTTTAGTTTCTGGAGTTACAGATGTATAACTGTGTACCATCTCACTCTGGCCTGGAACAGCCTGCTGCGCATCATCTGAACAAGCAGAAGGACATAATTCCTCCATTCTTGTAATAGTATCAATTTCTTCCTTAGGTTTTGGATTTACATCAGTTACTGTATTATTTTCTTCTGGGTTTGCAACCTACGAAGAACAACAACAAAAAAAATCTACACTCTTGTATCACAACAAGCTAAAATTTCATTACTAGCATTCTAGAAGCAAAAAGAGATCGAAATCTATCACAGATATTGAGAATGCATTTCCTCTAAACAAGAAGGCAGTCACCAAATCTGGATTTTTTTTCCCCCTATTGTTTTTTCCCATCTTTATAAGTTATGTTAGTCCCTATTTTAGGGGAAGATGCATGATTAATTTATTTGTTCGGTAACACATAATAAACACTGCAGTTTAGTTATTTTAACATAAAACAGTCCAATGTAACACAATCAACAATAAGCAAGTACCACTCCAGGAATGAGTTCAGTATTACTGCTTCCCCACTCATAGCTACTGAACATTGTCATGGCTGTAATTTGCAATCATTGGGATCAGCAAGTGTATTTCTATTTCTACACTATGTACAAATACCTGAGTCTAGCATTTTACAGTCTGGTTAATTTCTAGTTTGGAGACAAACCTATGCTGCTCCCCCAGCAAAGTGGATATGACTACCTATGAGCATAGGCACATCAGGATATGAGCTGCCATCAAAAAAAACCAAAACAAAATAAAAACCAAATTGAGAGGTGTGCTATCATCTTTGAAGTATGTTAGACCTGCATCCTATCTCAATAGGGAAGACTTTGCATTGCAAACAAGGAGAAAACCTAACAACCCTGTGCTTGTCCTGTGATAATTCTCCTGGTATGCGATCAGCTTCCAGCAAATCCTGTTTAGAGAATATACAGCAGGGGAAAAAAAACAAAAAAAAAAGATACCAACCCCAAAAAAATAGACCCCACAAACACACAGACAAAAACATGACTAAATTGGCCTCTAATAGACTTCTTCCCCATGAATTTCCTTGCTGGCGTTTCATACCACTTTATACTTTTAACCTTCACAGCATCCTGCGGCAGCGTGTTCAGGATCATGTGTTACCTACTAAAGTAGACCCTTTGCTTTAGAGCTCCAGTGTGGTGATTTTGTTTTGAGCTTCTGAAGCTGCATAAAAGAACCATCGACTAACTCTTTCACGCTCACTGTGTCCATGCTGCTTTTAATTTCAGACATTGATCATCTTTTGCAAGGGAAAATATTCTCTTTCCCCCAAATGGAAGCTAGGCTATACCTTTTGATTACTAAAATAGGTAGAGCAAGAGCTGACAGGTATATTCAAGCTCTGGGAGCAGCACTGATGCATTTTAGTGTTGTAATGATGTTCCACTTCACTTTTTCTTTGTTATCATTCCTGTTTGCCCGATCCCTGGAAACGTTCAAGGTCAGGTCAAACCAGGCTCTGAGCAACCTGACCTAGTTGAAGATGCCCCTGCCCATTGCAGGGGGCTTGGACTAGATGGCCTTTAAGGGTCCCTTGAGCCCAAACCATTATAGGATTCTATACCACCCACTTACTTCCTTTCTTAACGACTGCTTAAATATTTACTTCAGGTTGATTGCTGACTGTAAATTCTCCGTTCCTGGTAAGTGATACAAAAATAAATCTTACAAAGCCCAGCCAAAGTCATGCACACTTTATTCTGCATTTAAGAACGTAACAGCATCTGTGATTTTAGCATCTGGTTCCTTAGTATTGGGAATCTACCTGCCTGCACTGTTTGAATAATTTCACCTTTTTTATCATCTGTGAGTAAACTGAACAGCACAGAGACCAGGACAGACAACTGTGGGTTGTCTGTGAGTCTCAAATCTTCATCCCTGTACGACTTAATTTGCATCTTTATGAATTGGAAGGAGATTTTTTTCATTCATCTTACTAACAGGTAATTTCTTTTCAAGAGCTCTTGCTCAGCCGAGGAATCTCTCCAAATCATTCTACAGCAAACTTATACCACTTCTTTGGACTGTTATTGTCTAGTGCAACTAGTTCAATACCATGAATATGTACAATTACAAAGGAAAAAAAAAAAGCCAAGCCCTCTTTCAATTCAGCATTAGTTGACAAGAGAAGGAATGAGCAGATACTGCTGAACCCTAAGATACAGTATTCTAGAGCATGAAACAACTTCTGGTTAGTCTAATCCAACAGGCAAATTATAGCAAGCCACTGGAAAAAACCCACAAACTACTTCTATAAGCATTTTGGTAATGAGGTTTCAAAACTATGGCCGTGTTAACTGTTACAAAATTAGTTAATCAAAAGCTGTGTAGGAAAAAGAAAAACCTGTTTTGGAAAAAATTCTGCCATACTATTTTTGCAGTTTTCATACATCCCAAATCAAATGGTTTCCTTTGAAGTCGGGTTTACAGAATATTTCAATCCAAGAATTCTTCACAGCCACTCTCAAAGAATTAATCAAATATTGGCTTAGATTCCAAAATCTGTGAAGCTAAAATCATATTATAGTATATAAGGGTCACTATCAATAGCAAACAAAGGTATTTCAAGAGGTAATTCATGCACCTACGCACACTTCTTAATTCATACCATATGCATCTCTGGCAAGTCAGGATTTACTGGACTTGATTCCTGTGACGACCTCTTTGCTCCAGATGAAAGTTTCGTTGTATCTGCCACTTCACCATTTGGCAAAATACCATCTGCAAACCAAACTCTCCTCTGTTCTTTGGGGCACAGACCTAGGACAGGTTAAGAAAACAACACTGATTTCACATTACTGTACTTGTCTAACAGCTAAAAGGGACAAAAATTAAGCTCCTTCACTCCCCAAACATAATGTGTTTACAAAGGACAGGTACACAGTTTTGATACCAGCCAGTCTCCAATCAGGCAAACACATGCAAAAAAAAAATCTCGTATCAAGCAATATAAACAGAGAGGACAATGAAAAAAAACCCAAAAACATTCACATTTCATAAACAGAGACTTAAGACAGACTTGGCCAAGCTCATACATGACATCAAGACTGGGAACTAAAAGTAACTTGCCAGTGTCCCAGTTCTCAGAGTTTCCATTTCCCACAAAAAATACCAGTATACCAAGTATGTATCCATGATGTGATAACCAACTCTTTTCAAAGAGATCCTCAAAGTGTTAGATATATTGTACTATATTTAGCATACCTTCAATACCAGGTTGTTTAAGTACTGAGATAGGTAACAATGCAGAAGGTGAAGGAGAGCTAGCACTACCAGATATCTGGGCTTCCTCCAAAGGTGGAACAGCAGAAGAATACTCGGAGGAGATACTGGAATCTGGGACAGGACCAGTTGGACTCATCATCCTTTCAAATGCCTGTGCTAAAAAAATGCAGGTAGCTTTTAAGATCTCACAATTTAATTCTCACAAAAATTTTGTTTACAGTGCAATATAATAGGTGGGTTTTTTTGCAACTGCAGTGCACAATTGGTGAGATAGTTATGAAAAATGAACACTCAGGCTATTGTACAGAAGAAAGACTTCTTGATTTTCTAGCTGCACATTTGCCTAATTCGTTCCTAACACAGAAACAGACCTCCTTGTACATCTTGCTACTGTTGCAATGACTACATTGAACAATACAATCCCTGTACCTTGGTGCAAATACATATATCACATTTATCAAGTCCAATTCCATTAAGGTGGCATATTAAAAATCAGATACGTTTTCAACTTGTTATTTAAATATTAATAGTTAGGACCTTAATTTTCTCCTGATGTTTCCATAAGCATCCATGCTTAACCTTTTCTTAACTGAAAGCTATCTTATTATTTAATTACTGTAATACTGTTAAGTGACTTGCAAAGATACCAGGACAGAAAGCTACATAAAACGGGCAAATAACATGTGAGAACAAGTTGGAGTATGGTCATTAAACATACAGAGGATACTGTGGAGGGACAATCACTTTTGCTAGACTCCTGCCATAGATGACCCAAGAGAATAACTTTATACTTAGTCCTATGAAGTTCAAACCTACTTTTTTTTTAAATAAAAAACAACCAGCCTGCTACTCAAAGTTTAAAATAAGAATTGAAATCCAACTAAGAGGTACAATTACTCTCTTGTTCTCCATCTCAGAAATAGAAAACTAACTATAATAGTGGAGCCCCCTAAAAAGAACAAAGTACAGATGCTAGCTGTACTTATTGTACCTTTAACAATTAATGCAATTATGCAAAAAAAACTTTTTACCTTTGTTTATGTCATCATAACAGCCAGTACAGACTCTTGCTTCCTTCTCCATGTATTGTAGCTTGCACTTCCGTTTGCAACAGCTACCACAAAAAACCTGAACCAGAAAAAGATTGAATTAAATATTATATACAAAATCACAGTATTTCCTGAATTAAGTTCCTATTTTTACTCCTTTTGCTAAAAGAGACTGCATTATACAAAGTATGTATACACAGTTTTGGAAGTAGGGAAGGAGAAAAGCAGCTTTAGCATATGTATTTTACAATACATTTCTGTTCAGAGAGGAGGAAAATTACTAGACTGAAAAGGCTTTTACTGCATCCAGCTCTGGAGTCCAGCACAGGAATGACACGGACCTGGTGGAGTCCAGAGGAAGGCCACAAAAAATTGGTCAGAGGGCTGGAACACCTCCGCTGTGAGGACAGACTGAGAGAATTAGGGTTGTTCAGCCTGGAGAAAGCTCCAGGTAGACTTTATTGTGGCCTTTCAGTACATAAAGGGGGCTTGTAAGAAAGATGGGGACAGGCTTTTTATGAGGGCCTGTAGTGACAGAAAAAGGGGCAATGGTTTTCAACTGAAAGCAGGCAGACTTAGACTGGCCATAAGGAATACTTTTACAATGAGGGTGATAACACACTGGAACAGATTGCCCAGAGAAGCTGTGGATGCTCCATCGCTGGCAGTGTTCAAGGTCAAGGTGAGCAGGGCTCTGAGCAACCTGATCTAGTGAGAACTGCCCCTGCCCACAGCAGGAAGGTTGGACTACATGATTTTTAAAGGTTGTTTCCAACCCAACCTATTCTACAATGCTATCATTAAAAATCTTAAAAGCTCCACAATTTGGGCCAAACTACGAAGTCTGCGCAGTCTGCTTTTGATCGGGGTCTTCCTTGTTCCCCAGAAGCACAATCTATCCATACCATAAGCTTTTGCAATTTTTTCAGGTATTTCCTTAGGACTAAAGCAATCCTTAGATGTTTACAAACGACCCTTTCACATAGGGCCAGCAACACCCAAATTACACAGCTAAGCACTCAGGTCTTGCCAATACTCTCTCAGATTCAGCTATGAAACAGAGCAGCATCTGAAATTTCTTGCTGTGACTGGATCTAATTACATACAGCCAGGTGCCCACAAAATAGCTAAAATTGGATTTTATTTTTTAAGATCATAGCTGGAAGCAGCTGGTGTACTATTATGCACAGTGATTAGAACACTCTTCCAAGAAATACACTTGTTTGATTCTAAACTCTCTGCAGCGTAATATTCAAGCCTGTATCTTAATCTCTCATGAAGAAACCTTCAGAAAAAAAACCCCAATTCATAACCAAAACCCACAATATGTGCAGAATAAAAAGCCAACAAGGTGAATACAAATGACAACTTATTACATTAAAATTTTTATTTGGAGTGATAAAAAGAATTCCAGGTTGCAGCACCTATTCTCAAATTCACTCCTACTGCTGTTAGTCCCATAACTTCTATTACATTAAACAACAGCGATAGGAATGACGACTGAACTCAAAAATTGGGTCAGATTTGCTTATACTGGTTTACTACTATCTCTGAAAATAACTGTTGCAGTCTCCCATTGGGATTCAGGAAATGGTTAAAATGATCTCGTCTCATACCAGCAAAGAGCCGTTCCTTGTGCACTGATCTTGCAGCACTCTGTGCTGCGCCAAGTCTCTCCATAACAAGTGTTATCAGTTTGTCATGAAATTCCAAGCTGCCTCGTCTACCTCACTGCTTCCCAAGCTATTTACTAACGCTGGCTCAGCAACTACGTTGGCCAAGCTCTGTCAGAAAGAATAAGCAAAGTTGCCTTCATGTTACTAACTCCCTTCAGCGAAGTATTTTAAAAGCCTGCTGAAGACTGCTTTAAACAAATAGAATATGCTCTTCTACTCCAACACGATATATCTTCTGTCTACTTTGAAGGAGAAATGGGGGAAAAAAGGGCACCGCTTTAGCCTGGACTACACCTGCACAATGCCATTCAAAGAATCACGTCTCTAGTAAAGCTGCTTTCTGCAAGAGTTCTGGCGAATATCTAGTGCTTTTCTGACCTTCCCCTTACATTCTTTTGAGGATGATTTGCAAGTTTTCAAAGAGTCACACCATTTTAACTATGTGCGGTCAGTATTAGCCTTTACAAAAGGTATCTTTTGAAGCCTCAGTCTGACAGAAACCTCGTATTGCTGACCAGACAGGGTTAAATGGAAGGAACACTAAAAGTCTTGTGCTACTCCTAATTAATTCCAGGAAAACAAAGCGGATTAAAGGAAAAAAAAACAACCAACAAATCAAACAGTAGTGACAAAGAAAAAAAATGTAAGTTATTTTCAAGTGAACTCCTTTAAGCAGGTAAAGGCACTGTAAAACAGTAATACTTGATTGGTGCAATATAAGCTCAAAAAAGAAACTATTCCAGTTGCTTCTGCACTAGTGTCACAGGTAGCTCAACTGAAAATGCACATGCTCAGAACGTAACTGGTGAAGATTAACTGCTAATCAGTTACAATCCACCTTAGGGCTTCAAATGCTAAGCAGTACAATGCTTTGCAACTGGTGTTCTCCTCTTACACTTGGTGCCACTAGGACCCACAACAGAGGAGGCAGCTAAATCCTAATGCACAAGAGACAAGAGTTGAAGACAAACTAAGAGACAGGTAATGTAACAGGGGAAAGGAGATGAAGATGCTGAGGCTGCTGAGCCACGGCATTGATTCTGGCTGTGCTAGGAAGAGGAAGGGTAGCACAGCAAGAAACAAACATCTAAATAAAGAAACTGAGAAGTTGTTTGGCCTCACAAGTCCTCCAGATGGGAGAGAAGGCAGGGACCACTAACCTCACACTTCCCTCCTGCACAGAAACCAGAATTCACAAGTGTTGCCATTTTCACTGATAAAAAAAGCTGTAGGACCAGATGAAAACTATACAACTGTCTTCCAGAATAGTCCACAGTGGACAACTGTGAATTCCTACCAGCTTCTCCTTATGTCCAAGTGGTTGAAAACACAACTGCCCAAAACATGTCCAAAAAGAGTGGGTTTTTTTGTTTTTCTGTTTCAAGACAAAAAGCTACTATTAAAAAAAGTCTTACGAGGCAGAAAGTTAAGCAATTGTACATTCAGAAAAGCTACGATGGAGTTACAACTGCAGAACACTCCAGTATCCATAAAGTTTAGATAATCTCCACTGCCTTCACCCATTTGCCAATGAACACGTATTGTGGTGCTCTGCTGCGGTTTCAGACGGGACAGAGTTAACTTTTTTACTAGCAGCTGGGATAGGCCTTTGTTTCGGATTTGGGATGAGAAATATTTTCAATAGCGCACTGGTGTTTTCAGTTGTTGATAGGCAACTACTCCTGGGGCTGGGGCTGCACTCGAAGCTGGAAGGGGTGCGTACAGGTGGGACAGCTGATGCCAACCGACCAAAGGGGTATTCTGTACCATATGACAACATGCTCAGTATATAAAGCTGGAGGAAGAAGGTGGAAGGGGAGGATGTTTGGAACGATGGCACTGATCTTCCCAAGTAACCATTAAGTGTGATAGAGCCCCGCTTTCCTGGGGATGGCTGAACACCTGCCTGCTGATGGGAAGCAGTGAATGAATTCCTTGTTTTGCTTTGCCTGTGTGCACAGCTTTTGCTTTGCTTATTAAGCTTTCTCTCAACCCATGAGTTTTCTCGCTTTTACTCTTCTGATTCTCTTCTCAGTCCCAACCAGGGAGAGCGGGTGAGTGACTGACTGTGTGGTCCTATCTGCTGGTTGTGGTTAAACCACAATGTGCTCCTTCTAGTTACACTGTTCTTCTGCCAAAACCCCCTCTGTTAACACACAGGATTAGCAACACTAACAGCTGATGGCTGGACTGTGTAGTGAAGGGTGCTTTTATCCCCATCTATAGACAAGGCACAAAAAATTCTGCAGTGAATGTAAACCCGAACTTGAAGTCAGTCAGTCTTACGACTAAAACGAAAGCCACTCCGAAGAACTGTTTTAAACTGTTACGAAACTTCAGCAAGATATTCTGCCAAGGGATTTAAGTTCAATGACTTCCGAGTTGTCATAGTGAATTCTTCATTTTTTTTGGCACTCAAATTCAGACCTACATTTTAGTTCACACTTACTGCAGCTGAAGAAAATGGGTACTATGCTTTGAATACACAGCACTAGAAAAGTCATCCTAGGAAGAAGTTACCAAGCCTCTCCAGACGCCTCTCAACACTAGGGATGCAGAAAGTTAGTAAGTACTGACATTAATCTTTGCTCTATCTCCTCATCCCTAAAGCTTACAGAGGAACACTGAAGAACAAGTTAATTAGTATTGCTAGTATCTCCATTTATGCACTAGTACAAGTGTAAACCGCGGTAGCTCAGAAGGGAATTCTGGATTAAGGATAAGGTGTGACACTATTTACTCACTGCAGAAGACTACTGGCTGAAAAAAAGTGCTACAGATCACTTGCTCAGTTGGTGAGTACCACCCTCCCCACAAAAGTAGTATACTTTTCCCCTGAGATGACTGCCTGGAAAATTACAAATTTAAACACACAAAAGAACAGATTTAGGCTATAAATCCTTTGCATTGGTACTGCTGTTACAGCTCCTGAAAGAATGCAATCCTTCCAGATTCATGGACAGTGTTTAACAGCTCGAATAACCACTTACCTGAATTCTGATTATCATCACCACCTCAGTTTTTTTAAGCTTAAATACTTATGCTTAACTTAAAAACTGAGTAAAAAGCTGACTCATTATGACTATTACGAAGCAGTTCGCTGTATCATCTTCCTTGTTCTATGCAAAACACATTAGTCTAGCCAGTAATGGAAGATAAAAAAAGAACATTCTCCATACTTCCCTTTAATTATTTTCATTAAAAAGTCATACGTTTCATAATTAATATCAGTCTTTTCCAACAGTCTTTAAGTTTCTGTAATGGAAAAATAAGTTTTTTTTAAAAATTAAAATACTTTGAGCTACACAAATTCTGTCAATATTCTCTCCCCTCTGTATTTTGGTTATCCCTAAATCAGAATTAATTTGCTTTCAGCAACTCAGGACCTCTCTCCAGCAACTCACCTTTCCACATGCACGACAGTGATGTCGTCTTTTTGTAAACGTGAACTTGACTTGGCAGTTCATGCAGTTGGGTGCCTCTGAATCAGGAACCCACAACGGCTGTTTTCGTGAGAGAGCTGCAGGTATTTTAAGTGTTTCTGCACTTTCAGATGTTTGATTTCCTCCAGCTTCAGAGCTGCTTTCCCCGGAGTGCACAGGTTCAGAATTTTTACCAATATTGACACTGGTGCCTGAGAGGGGAGCTTCTGGGGCAAGAGAAGTGGATTCCTGGTTTTCTCTCTCAAGTACATCTGTTCTGTTCAGTTGTCTCTGACGAACGTCTCTTTGGGAAAGGCCATGCAATTGCTTTGGTCTTGCGCCTTCAGCATAAACATTAGAAACTAGTGCCTTACTATCACTCTCAGTTGTGTCCTGGATGCGAGACATATTCTCTTCCGTTGCAGACTCCGATTCATTGGCAGTAAGAGATACTTTAAGGTTACTATTAATGCTAGTTATCTCCTCTGGTTTTGCTTGCATATGTTCTTCAGTGACTTCTGTGAAATTCATGTTGTTCACATTTGTTAAATTCCCTTCCTCTGCATCAGCTTCCATTAAGTTACCATCATTGTCTGAAGACTTCAACTCACTGGACTGAAGACTTTGTCCATACAAGAACTCATCAAGCTCAGCATCGCTTATTAGAGCATCACTTTTAAAAACATTCTCCTCAACAGTAAAGTCAGCCATAACCGGGCTCATACTTTCATTGTAATAAGAGTCTGTATCAACACCATATGGCTCAGCTTCATATTCTAGAAAAGCTGAAGCAAAAGCTTTGATTTGCTGAGAATCACTGTCATCAATTACATTCTTATTATCGCATTTCTCTTCATCTGTACTCTTTTCCACAATACTTTCGTTGATTTTAGTTATATATCCTTCCTGTTCATGTAAGTCAGCATTTTCACAGGATTCCCTACTGGAGAGATCAGTTTTAGACTTTCCACCATGAACAGTTACAGTATCACTAATAACCTCCGCCATTTCATTTTGAGGTAGAGGATTAACTTTTTCTTCTGTTGCAGCTAATGAACCACATATAGATACAGGAAGTGGAAGACACGACAAAGAGGTCTGGACATCCTCAACTGAAACACATGAAGCTGAAACACTGTTCAGCATTTCTTTGCTGTTAAGTTCTTCACTACCTACATTCTCTTCTGAGATTTGCTGTTCCAATTCTACTTTAGCTCCCGTTTGACATGAGGAGCCTGGTAAAACACAAGTTCCAGGTAACGCTGCATGGCTTTCGTGCAACTGAGGCCTCTTTGGCAGATCAGAAGGCATGGGTTCAACATTACTCTCACCTTTTGAGTCTACCTTTTCTATAGCATTTCTTCCATGTACCTCTGTGCTTACGGCAGAGCACGCACCTTCATCTTGCGGTTCACAAGGAAATTTTTCACTTGCTTTCTCATCTTTGGGACTGCATGCATTTGAACTCTGTGATGTTACAGGGACACATGCAGTATTAAGGCGAGCTGTTTGTTCAAGCTGATCAAGTACTTCACTGCACTTCACAGATCCTGTCCCGTATTGATCATCAGATGGATCTGAGATCTTTGCTGTAGCATAACTGTCTGATTTTAAAGCTAAATGATTGATCTCCTCTGTTTTAAGAAGTCCTGAATCTTGTAGCACTAAGTCCCCATCACTCTGCTCTGTACTTGAAACATCTGCTGATGCCACACCGGTAGGAACAGGTATGCAAGATATACCGAAGCCAATCAAACCATCACTGCACTGGAAGTCATCAGCCTGCAACTTTTTAGTATCTTCATGAGTAGCCACTGAATGGACTAAGGTACCTGTATCATTAACAAGATCACACACAGGTATACTACACCTTCCCAGGTTTGAAGCCTGAATTTCATTTAAGGAACCACTGTCCACAGTTGACAAGAGATCAGGTCCAGCAACACTCTTCTCATTTTGTGGTGAGTAACTCAGAAGGGCCTCACTTGTTCCAGTGTGACTGGCTAGAGGGATTTCTTCCGATGACGTGCAATTGCTAGCATCCTCTTGCAGTTTTGGTGTTGGGTTTACACTGTGTAAGCAATCCAGAACTGAAGAAAGTGAATGGTGTTTTGAGTCATATGGATTGGGAGGTGTCCTGTAGCAGTCATATTCATCTGTTTTAAGCAAAAAGAGATTAAAAGCAAAGTTTATAAAACTCCTCTCTTTCCACAGTGCACACCCTCTATGTCCCATCTATTCATCAATAAAACTTTTACTTAGAATATGTTATTTTCAAATTCCACAGTAACAGTCAGCTGACCAATATCATCATGCTGGAGAACAAGGTAGCACAGAAACTAACCTGTATTCTGTTCAAATTCATCAAGTAGTTTGTCCAAGTCACAGACTGCAGCTTTAAAGTAACTGTCCATTCTAGTTACAGTTCTGGTGAAGCTTAAGACTTCTTAAATCTGAAAAGAAAAACACAGCATTTCATTCACAGCATTTTGCTGTTTACAGAGTCAAAGTGTTATTAGTGGAAGACAACTTCTACGTATGAAGTATGTCTTAATTATTCTTCTCTCCCCATGTAAACAAAATGTAAGTACAAACAGGGCTGTCAGCCTCTATGTACTCTGAACAGTATATACAGTATACTCGGTACACCATGCACAATACACTCAAAAATTCACCTCAAATCAGGAAATTGAGGCTGCCTTATTAAAACCAAACACATTTGAAAGCACATACTATGGCATTATAATGCCAGGAAGTTTAAAACTGGAAGGGATACTGGGATCTTTTAGTTTGATCCCCTACACATTTTATACCACACACTTCACAGGCAAAAATCCCATATAGGTCACCACTACCCTCGCAACACAGGTGAACTCTTTAAATAAATGATGTCTGCATAATCCCAAACATTTCATGCTTTAAACTGCAGCAGGAAGCATAAAAAGTATCCTTCTGTTGGCAGAAGTGCCAGCAATAAAAACATCTCCTTCAGGAGTTCAAACCTGACAAGAATTTCAACACTGAGCACGTGAATATGAGACTTAAACGAACAGACTGTCCTAGTTCCCAAGCTACCCAACCAATCAACCTCAACTACTTTCAGCTATGACCAAATGTTTTGGATAAGACCAAGCACGGGTTAAAACCTAAAATATATCAGGAACTATAAAGCAGATAACCAGCTGAAGCACTGAAGCATGGCACAGTCATCTTAACACAGAGCTGTGACACATTTAAGCAGGTTGAGGTCAGTACTCCTCCCCCACAAGGATCAACGAGCTGCTTTTAAATCCTCCTCTTAAATCTTCCTCCAAGGCCAGGGGGAAAAAAAAAAATAATAATATCCAGCATGGTAATTCAGCTCATCATCTCTATTCTACTTAAAACACCAAAATCATTCACCTTCTCCGAGACCCAAACCAAATACATTTACTTTTTCAAATATCTTTTTAGAGACTTACCAATGCATCAGAAAGCTATTTATTAAATACATTCTCTACTGCAAAACATCCCATTTCATTTGTTTAATGAAGATCTCCAGCCACTCAATGTTACGCCTTTTTGGTCACTCTGAATTTCTTTCTAATTCCTCATCTGTTTCATGTCCAAACACCTTTACCATGCAATTACCTAAAACACATAATCAAGATGTTATTTACACTTGCCTTAAACAAACTGAAATGATGCAGATCCCTTTAGTCTAATGTCTGGAAACCAAACCTATGGAGGTCTGTGCAGTTTTCCTTCTACCCTTATCAGTGCACTTGGTCTCTGCACTGGCTGACTTCACACCCTGCCCCATTCAATGTTCTTTGACCATCTAGAACTGTCTCTTCTCAAGGCTTAGATCCCAAAGAAATACTTCCATCCTCTCATATCACTTATGCCACTCTACAGCTGCAGATCTAGATTCTACGCCTTTCTCACCCCACTGAGGTGTAAGGTTTACTCTCACTGAATGATTAGATCAGGAGCATCTGCTTTTCTTGTTAACATGCATGTGACAAGAATACTTTTTTAAGCTAATACAGTAGTTCAAACAGACACTTGCAAAGCATAAGAAAGGCGAAACAAACCGTACACACCAAAACATAATGCAGTACTGTGTGCAAAAAACCAAACAATTGAATATACAACTGTATTGATAACTATGGTCATGAATTAGTCATTCCGACAGTGTTCAGCACACTGCGCCGTACGTCAAGTCTCACTTGAGAGCTACCTAATAAACATCAAATACCAACAAGGCCATTTCTTTTACACTCATTTGAGTACAGTTCTTGCCTGTAACCATCATCTCATTTCACGAACTCCTGGCAAGAGTGAGATTACAACTTCAAATGGAAGTTAATTCAATTAAGAGCCTTACGAGGTTAACAGCTTTTGGTGATTCATTAAGAGACATTAAAGTACAGATCCCATTCTTAAAACGTATTTATGGACAGCAACAAAGCAGCCCTCACAAATTATTTGATCAGATCATATAAACTAGAAATATTGAAGAATTATGAGATAACTGGGGACCAAGGCATACATAATGCTGATTTTTATTATGTTGGGATTTGTTTTACAGCCTTACCACTCAGATACAACTGAAGTTACAACCAGCATCTGTGAGCAAAAGAGGGGGTGGTCAGAGGCCCCTCACCACTCTCCAGCCACACATTCCCCAGCCCTTCACACCCACTCTCATCTCACCCCACAAGAAGTCAGGTCAAAGAGCTGAAAAGACAGAAGTCATGTACTCTGGAGAGAGAACTAAGTTAGCTTTTTTGCTTGTTTCTCCATCAAAACAGGTCTCTAAAGTGAAACAGTGAAACTTAGCACAAGGTCCTGGCAAGGATCTGTAAATCCAGCAGCTGCACTCCTAGTTACCTACACAAAACACTATTGACAGAGTTAGAGTCCTGCAACTTAAACTCCCACTTTACGGCATTCAAAATTTTAAATTAGCAATAGAAGTTTTTTTTAAAAAACCCTGACTGGTAACGAAGCAAACAAACATTGATCACCAATAAATAAGACTTAAAGATGTCCTCTGAAACTAATTTTATTCAGGTTTCTCAATCCGACACTCTTAGGGAAAAAAAAAATCTTTCCTATTTTAAAAAACATATTGAGGAGATGCAAGTAATCAGCTATCTTTATCTTATACTTAAAAAGATCTAGAGATTATCCATTATTTTGCACTCTGAAGTGGTACAAATTTTGAATGAGGCATATGTGCATTATTAGATTATAATGTTAAATAGGTAAATTAGAAGGACATGTTTGACCTCTCAGAAAAAGAAAAGAACTGTAGAACTGAAATCTACACCAATGTTTACATTCATTTAACACAGATGAAATTACTTCTACAGAGAGGTCAGAGAACTACCACAATACTTCAGTTTACCGAGCCAATAAAGTTGTCACATTTAGTTAAGTATATATAGTTTTGAAATAAAACGGTTTCATTTGAGTTAGTAAAGCATTTTGAACAACTAATGTAACTTTGAATAGCTAGCATATTATTCCTGTTATTCCAGTACTCTTTCTTAAAGTGTTTCACAGGTTCTCAGCTTTTCTAGAACAGGCCTCCAAGGAGAAAAAAACAAAAGCACACAACAAAATACAAATCCCCAAACCAGGGTAACAAGCAGTAACTCCTTATCTTATCTCTCTCCCATCTTTCTGTCCTGAATCCATGTATCTGCATCACCAAAGAATTGTAAAAGCCTTCTGGTTTCTATCCTTTCAAATTAACTTTCAGCAACAAGACCAAGTTTATTTTTTCCTCCCTAGATTTGCTTATAGCCAATCCCAATATTTACATTAAACAAAGAGAGGATTAGAAGCTATTAAAAAAAAAAAAAAAAAAAAAAAAAAACACAAGG
>VXAK01001252.1:168164-213849 GCA_013399435.1 Arenaria interpres | reverse complement strand
CGCGGCGCCGAGCGGGGGTCCCAGGGGAGCGGCGGGACGCGCCCGTTACCTGATGTCAAGCCGGCAGCAGCGGCGGCTTCGCCTCTTTTGTTCCTCAGACGTCAAAATGGCGGCGCGGCGCGGGGCCGGCCCTCCCCCCACCCCGGCACGCCCCGCCCTCTCGCACGCACCCCCATTGGCTCAGCCCGCAGCGCCCCGCGCTGATTGGTCAACCGCCAGCGCCGCTGTTGCTAGGGGAGCCGGGGCGGGCGGCGGTGCCGCAGGCCCCGGTAGCGCTCAGTCCCTCAGGGACTCTCCGCACCCCTGCCGCGGAAGCCGTGGCGAGACGGGGATGGCCGGCCGGCGCCCTAGAGTCCGGGCTGGGAAGCGGGACCACGGGGAGAAGCAGCCCCTCCGCGGTCCCCAGCTTTGTGAGGGGATGTAGCCTCCGCTTTTGAGAGGCCTCTACCGTGGCGGGCCCTGCCTTGTCCCCAGGTTTCGAGCTCCCACCCAGGCGCCCTCCGCCTGGTGCCGGCCTGTGGGTTGGGTTTCCCCTTCCTGCACCGTTAACGATCTTTGGAGTTAGGCCTCCGGGACTTGCAGGCCCTCTGCAGCCGTAGATAGGGCTCTTGTTAACTTTGCCTCAGCGCCTGCTTGAAAAGGCTTTTATCTCTCTTCCTGCACAACACGAACGCGCCGTCACTGGGGCGCTTCGGCCTCTGATGAGGCAGAGGAAGAGCATCTGTGGAGCCCTTGGAGCAGAGGAGGCTCATAGGGCCCCTATGCCTGACCTCACCCGTGGGTCCTGTGCTTCTGTAAACGCCAAAAATGTAATTCAGGCCTACGCAGCTGAACGTCCCGGAGTGCTCCCCCTACTCAGCTTTACCCTGAATGACTCCGGAGAGCCTGTGGGCTCATGTTCTAAATGCCATCGCAGTTGTCAGGGTTTGCACGCAAGCCCATGAACGCGCCTGTAACAACAGAGCCACCATCATTGTAAGGAAAAAAGACTGAATAATGAGATTATTGCAGTTTAAATTACTAAGCAACAGTCTCTCTGACAATGAACTTAGTAACGCTCTGCCATCTATTTAATCACACTAATGACACAGAACAACTCCACTTAGATACAAATTACTCTGCATTTCATTTAAATAAAGGTCAGAGAACTAAAAGCCACACAAGCCACCACAATTCTGCTGCACAACACACCCAGCAAAAGGCATCCTTTGTTTCCAGAAGGGACCCGGCCATTCTGGCCATGGCCTGCTGAGGCAGGGCTGCACCGAGCATGGCGCCCAAACCGCCCTCCTCCTGGCCAGGGCACAGGGCTGGCCTGGCTCGGGAGCGGCTCCTTGGGTTGGAGAGGTGAATGTCAGTTCACCAAAGAGATTCGGAGCGGGGAGAGATCTCTGATTTCTCCTTGTTCTAGAGTACAAGCACGTGTACAGTCTTGTGTAAGACACAATTATACCCCTTGGTTCTCACTGCTTAAAATATGCCTCTCATGTCCATCAGGGTGACAATCGAAGCCAAGTAGGGCTGCCTATTGAGAGTCTCCTCATTTATCTGTCTGGCGCCATCATGATTATCTTCATTTCAAAATCTGTTTTTTTATGTGTCTGCCACCATTTCAAACTGGTGACTTTCCTTGGTTATTTAAAGATTTTGTTTTAAATCCATGACTCTTCGGGCTGAAGCTGGTCGTGACAGCAGGTCTGTAATTTACTCAAGAGACTGGCGGTTATGGCTGGAGATTATTGACACATGCTACTAGTTTTAATCTTCATTTGCATGCCCGGAGCTGGTCCAGAGCTGACATCTGATTTATTTTCCCAGCCTCAGGGAGAGGGGAGCTGAGGTGCCACCCCATGGGACCTCTCCCCAGTGACTGGCTGTGCGATCCCTCCAGAGGCTGGGAATATTCCCACATGCTTACAGCAGCATTAGGTTTCCTCATGCCTTGCTCCTTGCTGTGCTTCTTTCCGTTCCTCTTAATTAGCGGGGGAGCAATTCCAGGCTATGCGAGTCACTCAACCATCTCCTGCCTCCCCCGCGATCAGCTTCCCTGATACAGTTCATGCCTGTAATAAGACGTCAACATCGAGCTCAGCTTGGCAAGCCTTTCATTCCCCCACTGCCCTTGCCTGCACACAGCTCATGGTCACTTCCTAAACTTCCAGCCCCCCACCCCACTGGCTCCAGGATGAACCTCCAGCTAGCTGTGTCCCCAGACATGAGAGCAAGGCTGATCCTTTGGCTGCCTGGCACTCCAGGTGACCCCGCACCACGTTTCACCCTGAGAACATTTCACCCTGAGCGATGGCGTCAGGCTGTTGAGTATAAGATGCTTAGCTCTTAGCTAGGAGTCACTGCAATAGCAACGCTCCTCAGCCCTCCTCCTCCTCCTCCTCGCCAAGACAAAGGGGATGCAGCGCTTAAGTTGGTGAGGATCTGCTCACGCAAGCAGTCGGAAAGGTGCCTGTTTCTCCCACTGCCAAAATCATTCACTAAATAAACAGGCAATAAACATCCCGCTTCCACGAACACCTTCCTTTCCCTTATGTGCACATATATATACACATACATTTTTAAAGGGCCGATGAAAAGTGCCAGACCGACAGTTTAAAGGAACAAGCACTTCCCGTTATTTACAGAACTGCTACAATATAGGAAGCTGCAGGGCAAACTTCTCCCTCTTGGGCTGTGTCAAATCCATGATCCAAAGGAAATACCCTTGAGCATAAAGTTCATGCATATTCATCCTCTTGCCTCCCCTGCTAAGGATGTAGAAATTGTTCCTTTTATAGGGAGCAGAGGACTGTTACGAAGTTCCCTAGTTCAATATTATTCTTGCCGTGATGAGGGTTGCAAAATTTCATTTACATGAAAATTGAGACCCCAAATCAAGAAATGTAAAACCCCCCAAAATTCAGCCACTCCTCACTAAATCAGCCCGGTTCCAACTCAATACATTTTTCTAACTGCATAGTCCTCACCCACAATCTCAATCCATGCTCTGCCTGCACAATGTGGTCCGTGCCATTTTTACTGTGCCTGTGCTAGTTCAATTTAATGCACATGGTTCTAGTTATTATTTACTTGCAAAATATTTCATCAGATGATGTGTCTGATTCAGGACTCAAAAAGCCAGGCCACTAAAAGAGGACAGCACTTAATTTAATGAAGTAGCAGGGAAATGTCATGCTTTAAAGATGTCTTACACGGAAATAGATTCCATGCTCTATCCTCAGTCCTCTCAGGGTCAAAAATAATAATTATGAGAATGGAGCTGGAAAAGGAAGGATAACGATGAGGGTTTTTTTTGTGTGGAGCAGCAGCAAAGCCAGCTGCCCGAGCCCCTGCAGTTCAGCTGCCCGCTGGGCAGCCCTGTCCCTTGCCAGGCACTTTCTATTACTCCTGAGCAATTATGGATTGATGGATGAGTCACAGAAGAAAAACACAACCGGACTTTGTTTACCGGGATGGGAGCTCAGCTCTGGGATTTCTCAAGAGCTGCAGAGAGGGAGAGCTGACAGCTGCTGCTCGACAAGCCAGGGCGTGAGGGATCACAGGTGAAGGATCTGTGCTTTCCTGCAAAAGGCTGTGATTAATGGAAAGGTTTTTTCTCCACCCCAAGTTCCTTTTAACTGATCTGACCAGACCCAGGAACCACAAGCAAAAACATCTGTAACTTATGGTTTAAGGTTTGTTTTGTTGGCTCTGCTTCAGGCAAGCAGGGAGCACGCGTGATCCACGCTGTGCTGAACATGGGGATGGCGGCAGTGCCCGGTCAGGCACCGCTCACCTGCCAGGAAAGGGCTGAAGGCCACAGCCCAGCCTGCTGGCACTTGCTGGGTTCCCACAGCAGCCCTGGACCGACTGCGTGTGCCCATGTCCTCCCACAGCCTGCTCCACTGCCCCGGGGAAGAGGCAGGAGGGCAATCAGAAAAGATGGCAGCAACAAAGAGCTTCCTCTGAGCCAGTGACATGTGCAGAACACTCCTTGGCCTATCCCGGGGAGGTCTCCAGCCTCTTCAGAGAGCAAAGACTCTCACCAGACCCACTTCTGGGGGTCCTGGGTGAGCTCCCCAGCCCTAGACAGCCTGCCTTGCCCTCTCAGCCATACAGAGCCCTGGAGACTGTGTCTGTGGGCTGCTAATGGAGATCTGGTTTGGACTCCCCATAACAAAATGCTGTGTCCCCTTGCTCTTCTCCCTTCATCAGTTACAGAATCATAGAATCATCTAGGTTGGAAGGGACCTTTAGGATCATCTAGTCCAACCATTAACCTACCTCTGACAAAAAAAAACACCACTAAACCATGTCCCCCAGCACCATGTCAACCCATTTTTTAAACACCTCCAGGGATGGTGCCTCAACCACTTCCCTGGGTAGTCAATTCCAATGCTTGATAACCCTTTCAGTGTAAAAATTTTTTCCTAATATTTCCTGAACCTCCCCTGGCACAACTTGAAGCTGTTTCCTCTAGTCCTGTCACCTGTGACTTGGGAGAAGAGACTGACCCCCACCTCTCTATACTCTCCTTTCAGTTAGTTGTAGAGAGCAATAAGGTCTCCCCTCAGCCTCCTTTTCTACAGACTGAACAACCCCAGCTCCCTCAGCCTCTCCTCGTAAGACTTGTCCTGTCTGCTGCGGCTGTAACTCTCCAGCAGGACTCTCTCTTACCTAGTGAACGCCTGCTGCAGCAGAATTCATGTGTTATTGTAGGATAAAACAATCACTTGCCAAAAAACACACGAAAGGAACAATACATAGATAGCAAGTGCCCAAAGGTTAGGAGAGGCCAGAGGGTTTTTTCCATACAATCTTTTCTAAGTATTCCTGCGGGGGCAAAGCAGAGCCTTTGAATGCACAGGCGGGACACTGATGTGCTGATAACACCGGTGGTACACAGCCATGGCCGCCCTGGCACGGTGGCATCGCCCACGCGTGGGCTTGCAGCTCTTCTGGGAGAGTGCCCCGGGAATCTGTCGGTCTGGCGGGGTGTGCGTTTGGGGCAGCTCACAGCCCTGCTGGAGACTCTGCAGCCAGAGTAAAAACCCAGATCCACCGGTTTGAGTCAGCCCCTTGTTCCTGCCTCCCGTGTCAGTGCTGCCGTGCTCCGTGGGCGACCGTCTCAGCTGCAGACGAAGCCGGAAAGAGTCAGCAGTTTCGCTCGGAGGCTGCGGTAACTCTGTCCCCCATCGCCTGCCCTCCTGCAGCTTCGCTGCCTGGTTCTCCCTTTTCTGAGCCTCCCTCAAGCACTCCTTGGTGAAAAAATCCCCCAGCTCCTTTCCCCACCCCGCAGGGCCGGGCAGCGGCACAAGGGCCATTCCAGCAGGCTGCAATAATTATCTCTATTTGTGTTATTATTTGTGGAATAATTATGTTTATCGTAGCAGTGCTTAGGGCCAGACTCCCATGTCTGGGATTGCGCTTTCCACTCCAGGCTTTGCCCAGAGACCCTTGGTCTTTGTTGGTGCACCCAGACCTCGCCACGAAGCAGCTCGTGTGCTCACCCCCAGGCACTGCTCTCTGCCCGCTGTATGGTCACGATTCCGTGGCTTTGCCTTCAGCAAAACAGCCCCAACGCCCCAGCCTGCAAAGAGGAGCACGACCCAGAGCTGAAACTCCCCTGGGGAACATTTTGGGAACTTCCCAAGCCGAGTGATACCCGGGTTTGGCTGGTGGCCCACGGTCGCACACCCCGCCACACCTACTGCCTGGCACTGCCAGAACGTCACTGGTACTGCTCAGCTCAGCACAGCAGACTATTTAGGGCAGGGAAAGGGCAGTTCAGATATAAATATCAGTCAAAATAAGTCAGCTTGTCCTTCAGCTGCTTTAAACCTGCCACCCCCAGCCTTCGATTTCCATTTTCGCTTCTGCGGCTGCTTTGCACAGCCTGGTTTTGCCCAGATACACAACCCAAATCCTGCTCCTGCTGCATTTCTGTGGGATCGGGGCTGGTACCAGCGGACCTTTTGGGAGGCATTTGCAGGCGAGAGGGGGTCAGAAGCTTTGGCTCGGCAGCTGCAGATATCCCTTATTGAGTCCCCCCGGATGAAGAACCGGTTACAGAAAACTTCTCATCCCCATTCAACAAATTTAAAGCTTGCAAGATTTTGCACCAGTAACTCAAACAAGAGAAATAAATTGTGGCACAAATAGCAATTGGGAGGGGACTGTCTGTACTTCACACATCACAGGGCGCCTTTTGTGCAGGAAGGAAAGGGCTTGTGACGCCTCGCTCACCGCCATCCATCTCACCACAGATGGGCCATGCGCTCTCAGCGATACCTGCTTCCTCCCTGAAGTCAAGCGTGGCTCCGGCTTGTAACAGCTCCGTTCCCTGCCCGCCAAGCCTGCAGCGACACAATAACCACAGATTCATGCTGCAGATGTTCCGGCACTAACCCCCCACCGCGGGAACTAAAGCTTCTCTTCCCTTCCCTTATACCCTTCGGTCTGTCCCTAGGGGCAGCCCCCTGTTGTTGTTCTCTCATTTAATCTCCTGTGGAGGAGCTTGGATGTGTTTTTCTCCTGTTCCTTCCCCTTGCCTGCTCCTCCTGTTAGCCTTCATCTCAGCAGCCCCCTACCAGTCTGCCCCTTACTCCAGCCATCAGGGAGGAGATGATGCTGTAGAAGTCAGAACACATCCCCATGTATCTTCTAGCTTTGCAGATGGACCTTTCCACCCCACCTCAAGGGGAAAAACCCTACCAGGTTCTCTTAAACAAGGAGGTCCAGCTCACCTCAGAATAAATCCTCTGTATTCAGAGAAGAGCAAAATCCTTCCATTCGATGGAGTTGTCCCCACTGAGGAGCTGATGGTGCTCATGGCAGAGCCTACGGTGCTGTGAGGCAGGCTGGCAGCGGCTGCGAGGGGGCCAAGGCCGTGCAAGGAAGCTCAGCCTTGTGCGATGGGCATCATGGAGGAACAGGCTCAGCTATTGCAGGTTTCGTAGTTATTTCATGCTGGACTTCTCCTTTAAAATGGGATTGAGAGTGGCCCTGCCGAGAAGGACTTGTGGACACTGGTGGATGAAAAGCTGGACATGAGCCAACAATGTGAGCTCACAGCCCAAAAAGCCAGCTGTATCCTGGGCTGCACCAAGAGAAGCGCGGCCAGCAGGCGGAGGGAGGTGATTCTGCCCCTTCACTCTGCTCTGGTGAGACCCCACCTGAAGCACTGCATCGAGCTCTGGGGTCCTCGGCACTGGAAAGACATGGACCTGTTGGAGCAGGTCCAGAGAAGGGCCACAAAAACGGCCAGAGGGATGGAGCACCCGTCCTTGAGGACAGGCTGAGAGAGCTGAGGTTGTTCAGCCTGGAGAAGAGAAGGCTCTGGGGAGATCTTACTGTGGCCTTTCAGTACTTAAAGGGGGCCTACAGGAAAGACAGGGACAGACTTTTTAGCAGAACCTGTTGCAATAGGACAAGGGGTAATGGCTTTAAACTAAAAGAGGAAAGACTTAGACTAGATACTTATATCTAGTTAGAAGATATTTTTTACAGTAAGGGTGGTGAAACACTGGCCCAGGTTGCCCAGAGAGGTGGCAGATGCACCATCCCTGGAAACATTCAAGGTCAGATTGGATGAGGCTCTGAGCAACCTGAGCTAGTTAAAGATGGCCCTGCTCACTGCAAAGGAGGTTGGACTAGATGACCTTTAAAGGTCCATTCCAACCCAAAGTGTTCTGCAATTCTGTGATTCCCAAGAAGATTGCTCCACTCAAAAGCAGACCTGTCCTCTGCCAAAAAAAAGCTGTAACGTGTGTGTCCATGTCTGGAACCTGCAGCCTCCTGCCCCTCGCTGCAGGCTCTCTGTCCTGCCCACCACTGGGGTATAGTTTTGCCCACCAGTTCTCCATGGCTAAGGGTGCAAACCAGAAGACCCACGTGAGAGTCAGGATGGATAGGGATGAGCGGTGCTCTCTCCCAGCTGGGATGAACATGCTCCATCAGGCCTCCAGGGCCCAGGGAGCTGGTAGCAGCAAACACTTCTGGCCCATTGCCCCTGGAGCACTAGCGCTTCAGGCAATGCCAAGAGGACGGACTGAATCAGCATCAATCAGGAATGTGATTTTTGTGAATTCAGCTCTGCCATTTATGCCTTCCCTGCAGTTTCTCCTGCTGCTTCAGCAGCTCTTCCTTGGACTATTTTTAGTGCCAGGTTACATCACTGCCAGCTTCTGCTGCTTTGAAACAGGCACCGGCTACAAACACCCAGGCATCAGCCACCGCCAGCCGCAGGGCTGTCAGGATAGGGAGTTTATCACTCAGCCAGCAGACGACCAGGCTGCACTCAGGAGTTGCTGGATGGAGCCTGGTTTGGGGGAGCAAACAAGGAGCATCTCAATTGTGCTGGGGCCCGACAGGGAGGAGGAAGGTTCTGCCACGAGAGCCCCCGCTTCCCCTGGGACCGGGGGATGCTTTCCGGCAGTGCTGCCATTGCCTGGCTGTGCAATACCAAGCAAGTTAATTAATCCTCTGTGCTTCTCCTCTTTCCAATGAGAGAGTTTATGCTGACCTACTTCTTACAGAGAAATCTGCAAAGGGCTTCAATGTCCATGACAAGCAAGTGGCACCAAAAGCGCTAATTATCCTGGCTGTTCCCAGTACCCAGACCACTGTGGAGCCGAAACATCAGTAAGCAAAAGCAGAACATCACGGCTCTGGAGCAAGCAACAGAGAGAGCTGCTCCTGCAGGGAGGTCACGATTTCCAGCCTGGCAACTGGCTCTTGCTTTTGGGCAAGAGCGACTCACGTGCTGGCTGGCCACATGGAAGGGTGGCTCAGGCCATGAGATGGCACGAGCAGCCACGTGGCAGAAAGGAAGATTCACCTTGCACCTCTTTGCAAAGATACTGTGCATGGGGCACAGGCGTCCCGGCAGCCCCTGGGCAGAGAGCTGTGGGCTGCTAGCCCGAGGCAAGCAATGCGGCCCTAGGGCGGCAAGGAGAGGCAGGAGACCTCCACAGCAAGCTCTTGGCGTGCCTGCGAGGCTGCAAATGCTTCGCGTGCCTCCCCAGGCATCTGACACTGTCACTGTGTGTACCAGCACCTCCGGGGCCCCACAGGGGCTGCCTGAGCCACGGCAGTTTTAATCTTTCTCCTCTGCATCTCTCCATCTCTCAGCCTCCCCAGTAGCCAGGGCTACAGAAACCTTTGCAGGAACCATTAGCAGAAAAGAGGAACTAGGAGCATCCGAGCTGGCCCGGCACCCTTCCCTGGTGGCATCCTGACCCCCACAGCCACCCTCTGTCCTCCCCCTGTATCCCAGCCGGACAAAATCCCTCTCCCAGAAGACTCTGCCCAAAACAAGGGCTGGAGCTCTTAAGGAGGAAATTCTGAGTTAAATTCCTTCCTCCCAAGTCATTTGCAGAAGGGAACAGCGTGTGCTCCCGGCACAGAGATGACGTCTTGTTGGCCTCCTGCCGCTTCTCGGCTGCCTGTCACCGCGGGGCCAAGGCTCTCCCAGCAAGGGGGCAGGAGGGTTTGGCCGATGGACCGGAGGGTGTATTCGCTGTGCCTCTGTGTGGGAAAGGGCTGGCAAGGGGTGCATTGCCGGCAGCGAGGGGCAAATGCCTTGCCAGAAGAGCCCTGCATCCCCTGGAGAGAAGAGAGTGCGGAAGGTCCCCAGAGAGCTACAGAGATCCCTTCCAGACTCCAAGGGAAAACTCTGCCCCAAAGCAGGGTTGTTTACCCGGTGTGCAACACGCACCCAGGGGAACAGAGATACGCTGCAGATGACACGTGAGCCCAGCAGAAAGCAGTTATTAGTGAGGGCTTGATAACCAAACCCAGGATTAAGCCGAAGGACCAAAGCCTCATCCGGTGCAAACAGCCACAGCTGCGTGGAGGCCACAGGCCTCATACTAATTCATCCTCAGTTCCTCAGCAGGAATAATGAAACAGTTAAAGCAGCCCAAGGAAGCTGTTCGTTTTGTATTTGCGTTGAGCTGCTTAAAAAGTAAACACGGCGTAAGGCCAGGCCTGCCAGCAGCTGTCACTGACCTCAAAAATCAAAGATGTTGTGGGCTGATCCGAAGCAGGGCAGGCTGGCGAGCAGAGCGGGTGCAGCAGCCACTCTGGGACGGGAGGAACATGAGCCGAGGCTGGCACGGGGCAAAGGCTGCTGCCCCCTTCCTCAGCCAAATCCATCAGCAGGGTCACAGAGACGGCGAAGTTATCCGAAAAAATATTCCTCATTATTCCCCCTCTCTCTCATCTCAGAGACGAGGCAAATGCTGCCCTGATCTCGGCAATCCGTGTAGGGATTATTAAACCAAACTGTATCTGGGCCAAGGTTAGTGAAAGAGCCTGCAAAATCCTCCCAGCCACAGCATTTTGGTTCCCTCATCACAGGTGGCTCGTGCCGGCATTGAGGCATGAGGCCAGTGACATGCACATGTGCCCTGAGCCACAGCCAGCCCGGGGGGGCTCACGCTGGGTTCCCCCTCCTCGCAAAGGTGACAAGAGGCTCACTTCATGCTTGCTTGTGAAGCCTGCGGGGTACCTCTGCTGACAGCTGCCAGGGACTATTGTCATCTATTGCCACCATCACCCAGCTGGGACACACTTTGTGCTGCTCAGGAAGGGCTGCAGCCCCCTGGGAGCAGCTCCAGACCTGCTTGTCCCATCTGGGGCTTTTGGGGCAGAGCTTCTGCCCCCCTGCCATGGCTGGTGCCATGCAGGAGAGCCACAGCCCATCAGCATCACAGGGGGAGATAGACTGTGTGATGTACGGTACCCATCCAGGAGAGTTTTCCTCACCTGTCTGCAGAGTCCCAAATCCTGCATCTCTACCTGGGCAGCTTCAAGACAGCCTCACAGCTGTGGGCTGCCCTGGGGAAGGTGGAAAACATGCTCAGGGTCTCTTCCTCCTTATTTTAAGCAAGCAGAGAAGTTCTTCAAAGTGTAGGATTGTGGTTCTTTCATTTTCCTACCATTCTTATCACCAAAGGCCTTGGAAATGGAGAATTGGGGCATTACAGCATGAGCTCACCTATCCCTGTCCTGTTGGGCTCCTTATCACTGCAGCAGTTTCCAGCATCTCAGCCCTGATGTTAAAAGTCTCTGGCCATCAACGCAAATCAAAACTAGAAACGATGACACAGCAGCAATGAGGGCAATAAGGTTTTCTGCTTCCACCAGCTTGAGGCTGCCCAGATCCTGCTGCCTAAATCTGCCTGGAAACCCAGCCTCTCCGGTCCCAGCTGCTTCCCCAGGGCTCTCACCAGGGTGCTTCCCTTCCAGTGCCAGCTCCTTAATAAATACTGGTTGTTCCTATCATACTTCCCTCATGCTGGCTGGTGACGCCAGCCCTGCTGGCAAGTGATAAATTCCCTATTCACCAAGTCAAACAATTTCATCAAAAATCTCCCCGGATCCACGGAGATAGGCTCCTCGAAGTGTCAGAGGAGTTTGAGAGCAGAGCTGCAGCGGTGGAGATGCAGCCCCATGCAAAGACTTTGGCACCAGCCATCCGTCCTCTTCTTGCATGGCAGGGCAGAGAGGAGCCCCTGAAAACGAGGGAAGCAGAGCCCATACCCTATCTTTTGTCCCTTCAACATCCACCCTTCAGTAAGGCACAATTATCTTTTTACTTAAGAGCAAGGGTAATTAACCACCCAAATGGTGACTGAGGAATGTGAGAGTCACAATAGTCCCTATTATGGAGCGGATCCACTAAATGGAGATCATTGTTCTTCCTGGCATTAAAGACCTGGCAGCACACCCCAGCACCTTCACCCACTGGGGGCTGGCACTGAAAACACGTAGGGAACCAGCATCCCTCAAGGGCAGTACTGGGAAGCGAGGCCAGTCGAGTCCACGCTCTCTGAGGCTGGGACCGGGGCAGGGCAGAGCTGCCAGCCTGCAAACATTACTCTGCAGCACAGGAATGGGTGCACAAGGTCTCCCAGCCCGGCAGATCACAGTGCTAATTTGAATGCTGTAAATATTTGACTTTCATTTGCAATTTAACCTTGTCCGCCTCCAGCCGAGAGTAATTTCCAAGTAAATGGCTGACTTCACCGCGCCTCGGGGGATGTGAGCCGCATCACCAGCCCCCAAATCGCAGAGACCGCTACCCCGGCAAACATCCCGGCACCGCAGCGTTCTTGGTCGGGGTCAGCTCAATCCCTGATGGGATTCTCAACGTCCATAACTTCCCAGGGGTGGATTTCTGTAGAGGAGGCTGAAGGTCCCCATCAGCCCTGCTGATTGACTGCCATCCCAGCAGGGCTGTGGGTTCTGCTGGTGCCTTCGTCTCGCTCCCCACCTCACAGCCAAGCTGGGGCTATTTGTGTCACCGGGCCACACTTGTGGGACACCGGTTGTGTCATTGAGCTGCATTTCGGGAGGAAGCCATTTGGCGGACGCAGCAGCCACCTGTGTTTACCCGCTCCGGTCTCGTGCTGGCATGCACACGATTACAGCTTTCGGTTTCAGCCTCCCATCTATTTATATCAAATGCCTTTGAGTGACGTGCCACTGCCTCCCAGCAGCATTACTGTCCCAAGCCAGCCTGCCCGGCACCTCCTCATCAGAGACGGCTTCCGGGTGACTCGATCACAGCCTGAGAGCACCTACGCAGGAATAAAGCTCCTATGATGATCTCCCTGCCATTCCTGGCACGCTTACAGGGCTCTGAGGCCGTGCCCAGGAAATATCATAGAATCATAGAATAGCAGGTTGGAAGATAACCTCAAGAATCATCTGGTCCACCCTTTCTTGGCAAAAGCATGGTCTAGACAAGATGGCCCAGCACCCTGTGCAGCTGGATCTTAAAAGTGTCCAGTGACGGGGAATCCACCACTTCGATGGGGAGATCATTCCAATTGCTGATTGTTCTTATTGTGAGAAATTTTCCTCTTGTATCCAATCACTATCTCCTCAGGAGTAACTTGTACCCCTTATCCCTCGTCTTTTCCATGTGACTCCTTCTAAAAAAGAGAGTCTCCACCACCTTTGTAGCCACCCTTTAAATACTGAAACATGGTGATAAGGTGTCCCCTAAGCCCTCTTTTCTCAAGGCTGAACAAACCTAATTCCCTCATATATGTTGGATCCTTCTGAGATGCTACTGAAGCCATGGGATGCCAAGTGGCTGCATCGCCCCTGTCCCCAGTGACGGGGACCTGCCACGCTGCCCAGCCGCTCACAGCTACTGCAGAGCAAGGTCACAGTCTGGATGGTTCTGCTCTACAGCTCCAGGACAGTGGGAGCCGGCCAGTGGTGGCCCAGCACATGGCAGCAGGAGGCACTTGGAGGACAGAAGAGGTGTGGGAGAGCAGCAGAAAGGGATGCTGTGATGAGATTCAGTCAGAGGCACCCGCAGAGCTATTGCCATCAAAAATAAAAGGAGGAGGTAGCCACAGACAAACCCACCTGCCCACTCCCATTCCCACAGCCATAACGAAGCGTTACGCATCCCTGCCGGGAAGCTATCTGCTCACGTCACGCCTGGGTGAGAAACGGTAATAGCTGGGCACATGTAACCAGGAGCCAACCCTATTTATAGCCCCATATAATAAGCTACATCTGAGAGAAGATGAAAGGGAAGAAAATGAGTCAACAGGGTAAATGGAGCTGAACTTTCCCACTAGCGGGGCAGCTGGTTCATGTAAAGAGAGACATTATTACCGGGGGAACTCTCCCCAGCAGCGTCGCTTCCAGTGGATAAAGGCTGAGAGCCATGTCCTCCCCAGGGCACATCCAGATCCAGCGGAGGTGACCCTTGGTACACCCCCAGGGAGAGAGGCCGGGGCTGGCAGCCAGGCAGGGGCTGGGGAGACCCGGCTACTGTGTCATGGCTCTTTACCTTCATCCTAATCATCAGCTCCAGGCTTTCTCCTTCCCGGCTGGGGGTCTCAACACCCCCTTGCTGACACTGCCCCAGCTGCCTTGTGCGCTCCATGCCATCAGCAATGGTCCTGTGGGGATTCTCCATGTCCCCACCCAGCCAACAACGGCTCACACCAGGAGAAGGGATGCCTGTCCCAAGCACAGCATAACCAAGCTTAGCTCCGGAGAAAAGCAACCCAGAGCTCGGCCCATGAATGCACTCACACGTTCCGGTGCAGGGAGGGTTAACCATCGGCGTGGGTCCCTGCAGTGACAACCCCAGGGACCACCAGGTCCCCTCCCTGGCTCAGCGGGCAGGCAGCCCCTGCCCAGCCCAGCGGCTCAGGCAGCCAGCAGCTCATGCAGGGCTATTTTTAGCCTCCTCATTCAGCCTTTCATTTTAAAGCCACCCACGGGAAACATTTCCATTTTATCATGAAAACAAGTCTGCTGCAAAAATAAATTATAAGGACATCAAAGCACTAAAATAAAGGGGGAAAAGAAATGCCTCCTTGCGCCAGGGAGCAGCGAGAGCAGAGAGGTGGCCCTGCTTTCTCCCAGCGGGTCGGATGCAAAGCGGCCTCCTAAACCTCTTTCAGAACAAAATAACAATGCAACAAACGAGAAAAGCAAATTAAAATAGAAGAGGAGGGCTGCAGCGATGAGTGGACATGCCGGCAGCAATGCAGTGAGTCCTCACAGGGCAGCCAGCTCTCCTCCATCCGGGCTGGGGTGGGCTTTCCCCAGCCATCTCTGCTGGGATTTCACCAGGATGTGTCCCAGGGAAAGCCTGGCTGCGTGTCATCCCCGCTCCACATACAGGCTCTGGGTCTCAACAGCTAATGAGGCTGTGAGAGCCTCTTCAGGGTCCTCAGAGCCCCCCAGCGCCAGTCCTTGGCTCCCTGCACCTTTCCAGGCCGTGAGGAAGCTGCTGATCCATCCCAGTACCTTTGCTAATCCATGGCATCAGGAGCACACTGTTTATGAGCTGTAAAAATAGCTTGTGGGCTTGCTGGGCATGGGGATGGGCCACGGCCAGCACTGCCATCGCACTGCAGTGCCAGCTCCCTCCCTCGCCCAGCAAAACTAGTGAGTGTGGGGCGATGCCAAGGTCATCCCGATCCCCATACAGTCCTTTATGCCTTGAACCCGGATCTTGGGGGAATGCCTTGGAGACCATCCATGCTCCTTCCCCATTCCCGAGACCTGAGGAGAAGCTTTTGCCCCACAAAGAGCCATACCAACCCATGCCCACACCAAGCACAGGGGGACAGGGCAGGCAGCAGAGATGCTGGCCAAGCAATGGCTGCGGGGCACAGCCTTTAAATGAGGGCAGGCATGGCAGGGGACAAGCCAAGAGCCTGACCTCCATTTGACATCACAGCAGGTGAAACCCAAACCTCAACCAACAGTGTCCATTACCTAATTAATAGATGACAGTATGCCCGAGGAAATGAACCTTTCCCAGCCTAGTGGTGAGGGCTCTTGCAGGGGGGAGGACGCAAGTGCCTGTGCTCCTACTCTATATTCACTTGTGCATGCAGGTCAGCTGGGCAGGGGCAAGTTCTGGGTTCAACTGTGCTGGTTTCAGGTGTTCAAAGCCTTCAGCCCTCTGCAGAAGCCACACAGGGAGAAATCCAGAGAGGCACAAGGCACAGGGCAGCCCTTCTCCCTGCCTGGGCTACCGTGGCGGCCACCATCACCCTTGCATCACTCAGGGCGCAGTGTGGGGGACAGACAAAATTGGCTGTCATCTGCCAGCATGCTGGGGAGAAGCCACAGAGAAGTCACCCCCTGGGCTAGTGACGCACAGAGCAAAACCCAAAGCCTCTTGCCAGGCACAATCATGACTCCTCACAGCGTGGGCTCCTGTCAGGGACCATTTAATCATGGTTTGCATGGCGTCCCTCTGTGCTGACGCCGTGGGAGGCAGTGGTGTCCCACATGGGGGGGTGACCCTGACAGTTGTGCCATCACCTCCCCGCTACACAGCTCAGCAGGACACCAGGCTGCACTCTCTTCCCCAGGGAATGACTTGAGTCAAACACTTAATGATTTTCCAGGAAAAAGCCCTGCACTGACGTTCCCCCTCTGTAGCCATCTGATGCCAGAACCAGCAGATGGCTTCCCTAAGAGACTCACCCACACCAGTGTCCTCTGTCCCAGGCAGGGCTGAGCCGTGCCACCCCAGCAGCAGCTCTGGGTTACATCAGCTCTTGCTCCGGTGGTGGCCCCAGTGCATCCCATGGGATGCATCACTAGCCCTCAGGCCTGCCAGGCAGGTCTGGTTCTGGACATGCTCCCTCCTCACACCCTGCACTGGGGAGGGTGTCTCCTCTTGGGGTCTGTAGGAGTGATCATCACCCCAACCCCTGCCATCAGCTCTCTGCTAACCATGGATCTGTGCCAGCTGGTACAAGCCCAGGCACAGCCAGCTGCCGTAACTGCCCTGGACAAGGGCTGGAGTGCGTCCTCCCCAGGATGCCCACAGCTTTACCATCTCCCCCAGGGTTCTACACAGTCCCCTTCTCTGCCAAGTGACACCAGCACGTGACAGGGCTTGCTGCAGGGTTGGCCTTGGGGAGGGACTCTTTATCAGGAAGTGATAGGAGTAGGAGTAACAGTTTTAAACTGAAAGAGGGGAGATTTAGATTAGATACTAAGAAGAAATTCGTTACTGTGAGGGTGGTGAGACACTGGAACAGGTTGCCCAGAGAAGTTGTGCATGCCCCTTCCCTGGAAGCATTCAAGGCCAGGTTAGATGGGGCTTTGAGCAGCCTGGTCTAGTGGGAGGTGTCCCTGCCCCTGACAGGAGGGTTGGAACTCGGTGATCTTTAAGGTCCCTTCCAACCCAAACCATTCTATGATTCTGTGCATGAAGGATGTGCCTGGGACAGGCAGCCACACTGCTCAGGCCTGGCACAGAGAGGGGCTGCACCACAATCTGGTCACCCCCCCCACATCCCAGGGTCTCTCGGGGGCTGTGCACTCAGTGGGGAGCAGCAGGGCTCATGCAACACAAGAACCCCAGAAACCCACGTGCTGCCGTGGGTTCTCCGTGCTCACCTGCGGCCAGGACAGGGGCAGCAGGCAGGTCCCCACACAAGGTGCTGTGTCGCTGCCACGGGAGGGATTTAGATTTAGTGCTGTGACTTAGATAGCGCTTGTCAGTCCCGGTGACGTCAGGCAGGGAACGTGCCCCGCGGGTCAATATTGGCAGTGTTCCCGGCCATGGGGCTGTTACCAGCCGGAGGCAAATGGGGACCCAAGGACAATCCAAGGGAGCGTCCCACTCCGACAGGGAGCTGCTCCCAGGGCTGGCACCCAGCCGGGACTTGGCACTGAAATGCTGATGGGGTCCCTGGGGATGGCTGCAGGCTGGTCCAGCTCAGCCCCACTGCTGGCAGGGCAGGGAGGAGCTGGCACCCACAGCACTTGCCGCAGGGAAAAGCCCTGCCTGGAGGCCAGGCAGTGCCAGAGCAGCATTTTGTAGGCTCAGCAGCCCCCTGGCAACCCAGCAACCCCCTCCACCATATCCCCCCGTTGTCCCCTACCCCTTCCCTGGTTCCTGCCTCCAGCTGTAGCATTTCCCAGTTATGCCACAACCCAGCTTCCGAGAGGCTTTCCAAGAGCACAGCCAGCATCCTCCTTTTTAAAAAAATAAATAAATATCACCAGTTTACCTGGATGGGAAGGGAATGAGAGACTGCTGACTTACCCTGGCTTCATCCCTGCATCTGGGCTAGTGCCCCACAAACTCCCCGCTCCTGTTAGCAATTAACTGCACTTGGTGGAAGGTCTCTCTTTAGCCCAATTAAAGAAATACCCTTGAGGGGGGGTAAAGCCATGTGTCATATCGTTAAAGATGACATCAGCCTACATTTGCCCCAGGTGAGAAAGTCGTGGTGGCACGGGCAGCCATTGGAGCGGTGTGTGCGGTTCAGCCTTGCAAAATGCCTTGGTTGGTGGCGAGATGGGTGAGGTGATGCTGCCCACACGCCTGCTGTCCCAGAGCCCTCCCCTTCGGGATCACGCCAGAGAGAAACTGCCTTTGGTTGAGTCTCCTTGCGCTAAGCACGCTTGCTATCCGGTTATTTTAAGAAGCTGGCACAGACAGACGCACGCGGGCTTTCTTTGGAGAGCCGACCTGCGCCAACCGGCCCTGTCATTAGAAGAGGTGCAGATTTCAGGGGTGTGGGTGGCTCTGTTTGCTTTGGTTTTTGCACATGCACTTGTTTTCCTTGGTATTCGCTCCTGCAGCTCCAGCTGGGCGCTTCCCCGGCAGCCCAGCCCAGCCAGCCACCCTTGCAGTCCTGACCTCCCCGGCGCCGCGTTCCCCTTTGCTCCGATTTGAGATAATTTCAGGCTTTGCTACCTAAAAATACTGGCAAGCAATTAATCCCTTTCTGTGAGATGGGACTTCCACCCCCTGTGCAGAGAGCAGGTGGGGAGGTGACGCCAAATGGTGCCAAGTTACAAAACGCCACGCAGGTGAGGAGGTGAGAAGGCAGCTGGTGAGGCAGCATGTTTCTGCTTGACAAAACAGGGCTGAAGGTCGTTCCTTCACAGGGACACACATCCTCTGCTGCTCAAACCAGCTCAACCCATGTCTCTGCACAGCCAAGACTCAGCCCTACCATTAACTCAGGAACCTCTGGAGGAAAACAATGCCCAGTGCCAATGGCATGGGGTTTCTGTGGCCCCTGCTGCCTGGTACCTTGGTGCCCCACCATCGCACATTATGTAGTCCTGCTGACAGCCATTGCCGCCACAGGCAGGACCATGCCTTTGTCCCAGAAGGGTGCAGAGAAGAGGCTGGGTGCTATTATTAAGTGCCTGACCCTATGGGCATCTTTTTAATTGCATTTGGCTACAAGAAAGCTGCAGTGGGGCCGCAGTGAGCAAGGCCAAGACCAGCACCCTCCCTAACAGAGAATATTCCTGTGGCTGTGCAGGAGCATCCCCAGCAAACGCACTGGTAGGTCCCCCATCCCCACCTTGCCCCAGCAGAAGCCATGGATGTCCCATCCCCCCTGATGCACCACAGTGTTTTGTAGCACTGGGGAGCCCCTTGGCTGGTGGTGGGGTGGATGGACACCGGGGGTGCTTCCCAGGTCCTTTCTAGAGAGTACGGAAACCCGCTGTAACAGGTTGTCTTTGCAGCCCAGGACAGCCCGTGCTGTTCCCACGGCAGGTATGAATGTCATGCTCCTCCCCGCTGCCCAAACAAACACATAAAAGCCGCTCATAAAAGCGGCTGGTTTACATATCCAGCTCCCTACCGTCACACCTCCACGACAGCAGGTGCTAGTGGCGCAGTGACGCACCAGAGGCCTTTCGGCAGCCACGTGGTGACACTCAGCATCAGAGGCAGCGATTGCTGCCACCTCACCCAGCAGCAGGGAAAGCCACCTCTGCTTTGGCTCTGACACCTCTCGCTCTCCATCATGCAGCGGCATTTCACAGCTCGGGGCTTCCCCTGGGTTCTTGGGGTGCCCAGAAGAGCAGCAGAAGAAATGCAGTCGAAGGGGACGTCCCTCAGCAGCGGCGCCTGCATCCCTCCCCACAGCACCGCTGCCAGGCATGGGGTGCTGCCAGGCCAGGGGTGCCACCACCCCATGCCCCCCCACAGCCTTTGCAAGGGGGTCCCCAGGGTGCACCAACCCCCAAGTACCCACTGCCAGGGGCGGTGAAACACGTTTCCCGTGCCAGCGTCTGTGCCGGGGGACACCAACAGCCCTTTGGGGTCTCATGAGAGACGGGGTGATAGGAGGTGACGCTTCACCTCCTGCAATCCCCACTATGCTCCTGGGGGGGGTTGCGTCTCCCAGACTGAGACCCAGGCGGAGCAGGCAGATACACACACAGATATATATATATGTATACAAAGACAAGCAGACCCCCCATGCAAGCCCCCCAGCCCTGCCCTGCCCGCCCGTGGCTCGGGCTGGCCTCGGCTGCTGGCATGGGGCTTGGCACAGGGTGACATCAGGTTTTATTGCCCGATAATGGCTGTGCCTCCCTCCCGCTGCCCTGGACTTCACACCACCTTCCCCAGCTCCTCCGTATCAAGCTGACCGGCATCCATGGTTCTATTTTAGCATGAGAGACTGGTTGTTTCCCTGTCAGAGGTTCATGTTTTTATTTAACTCCCTTTCGCCTTCCCAAATTAGCACGGATGGGGCTCCTGCTCTGTTTGCCTTGGAAGAAGATGCAGTGCCACAAATTATTTTTGATTCAAGTAAACAAAGCCTCTACCTCTCTTTTTTTTTTTCCTGCTCCTCTTTGATGTCGGTTGCTAATTTCAGTGCTCGGAGAAGCAATTGCAAGGGCACTGGCTGGGGCCCAGCATGAGGCACCAGGAACGCCGTGGGCTCCCTGCCCTGCCTGGGCACCGCTGCAAAGCCAGGGCAGCTCCAGCCCCGCTGCAAAGAGCTGCTTGTGCCCTGAGCCCCAAAACAATCCCAGCCTGGAGGACTTACCCAACAGCAGCACCCAGGAGAACGTGTCCCCCCTGCAGGGCACCAGTTTCCAAACCCACTAGCAGGTGGCGGAGTGGCTGGTGGGGTGCCAGGCTGCCCTAAGTCCCTCCTGCCACCTCTGCCTGCTGATGCCAGGAGCAGGGCCAGGCTCCCCGTTGGCATGCTGCAGATCTCGGCAGCGGTTCCCCCACCCAGCGTGTTTGTGTGGGGCTTTCCCACTCCAGAGCAGCTGGGGAGAACCACAGGCAGCTGCCACAGCCAGGCCAGAGGAAACCACGTTTTGGGATAGGTATGAAATGTGTTGGCTTGACATTGCTCGCCAGTGATGGGGACAAGGACAGCTGGCCACACTGTAAGGGGACAGCAGTCCATTCCTAGCATGTACATGCGGTTGTGAAAGCAGGGATTTGTCCCAGTTCGGCCATTCCCAGTGGCTGAGCCAAGGGATTAACTGGCACAGTAATTCCTCCTTAACCTGCAGGGAGCAGCTGAGGTTCCCATTCCCACCTCCCCACCCAGTTACTCACCCCTCTTCATTGACCCACAAGGGAAATGGTTTCTATTGCTGCCTCCATCCCAAAGCTTCTTCCGTGTTTGCAGCCTGGCAGAGGCTGGGGAAACCTCCCCGGGGACCCCAGCACAGGGGAGCAGCCAAACCTGGGGTGCAGGTATTAAATTATGGGGTGCCAGCAGCCTGCCCTTGGCCATCGTGGGGCACCACAGGGGAAGCAGCAAGCCCAGGGTGGCACAGCATGGCATGCTGGCACAGGGCGAGACCACGGGCAGGATGAGACCAGGTAGGACCCCCAGCACCACCCCTCGGGACAGGATCCTGCAGCTGTAACGGTGCCGGGGGATTTTCAGGTAACCTGTTGCACGAGGCCCCATGTCAGCGAGGGCGCACGGTCTGGTGTTTATTCAGCGCTCATCCCAGACTATTTTTGGGACCTGTTTTGCAACAGGACAGAACCTCCTCGCCCATCGGCAGACATGCAGATACCTTGGGGGCACAGCCCTTCCCAGCACGGCCAGCACCTGGGCCCCGTGGCGGGGGCAAAGCAGCGACTTTTCAGCTTGGTGCAGAGACCCCCCTGCAGTGGGGCCAGCTCTCCACGGGGGACAGTGACCCCACCGAGCCCCCCGTCCCCTGCAACCCACCCCCACGGACATCCCTTCTCCCAACATCGATCCACCTAGACACACACTCGGCTATTTATAGCTGGGGCTGATGTTGATTTGGATCAAGTGGAAGATAACAAGGTTATTTTTAGGTTTAGGTCTCAGCCCGTGAAGGGAAATAGGCTTTGCTGGCTCAGGCAGGCTCTCCCCAACCTGTCAGGGCATGGCTGGGTGCTGGGACAAGTGACTCCCGTGGTGGGAATGGAGGAGGGATGCACCCCAGATGCACCAAAGGCACAGTGGATGCAGTAGAATGAGCCCTGACACACTTGTCCCCATCATGCCACCCTGCCTGCCCGGCAGGTCCACTCCTGCCACCCCAATGGAGACCAGTGGCACAGGGAGCCCACGGCTCCAGATTTGCAGGTGTCAAAAAAATAGAGCCAACCCTGGCTGTGCCTCCTCAGCCCCTGTGTGTGTCCCTCCTGACCAGGAAGGTAGGTACCCACGGGGACCCTGTCCCTCCCGGCATGACCATGCTCTCACCAGGACAGGGTGCCGTCACGGCGCATCCTTCTGCAAGAAGGAGGTTTCAAACCAAGAGCTCCAGCTTGGCAACATCCGACTGCCAAAATAGTTGCTTTAATTATAAAGTCTTGAGCACTTGTGTTTGCTGTGCCGAGCAGCATCTAAAAATATCAAAAACACTAACTCACCCTGTAATGAGGCATTTAGCAGAGGGAGTCACCACAGAAACCAAACCAGTGGCGCCGGGAGGCTTTTCCCATAAGGAAAACTCATGGAGCCACCATGCGCTCCTCCAAAACGCTCCAGTGAAATCATGGCTTTGGAGGGAGGGGAGACACCTTCCTCATGGCTGCGTTTCCTCTACGCTTCATGTCCCTCCATGAACGCAGGGGGCACGGGGTCCTGGCAGGATGGGGTCCGGGAGAGGTGTGAGGATGCCGCAGGTCAAGCCAGGTGTGCCCGGACTCATCCCACAGGGAGCCAGTGCCTGTAATCTTATATTTCCTTTTGTATTTCATATTTCCTTTCTGATTATGCCGAGATGATGATGTGAATGGATTCAACCACATCTAAAATGATTTCAGCAACAGCCACCTTGGACTTGTCCAATATGCCACCAGCCCCACAGCCAAGACAGGGTAAAGCAGCAAGCAGCTGCGAATAAAGTTTCAGAAAGGGAATTTCTGGGCAATTTTAACACTAAGTGGTGCCGGTCAGCCCAACCAACGACAGCAGGATTGCTTCATGAGTGCTCAGACAGGTTTTAATGGCCAAAATTTGGCTGTGGTAGAGGCGGCGCTGGCAGGGCTGCAGTGGGACGGGGGTCCAGCACCAGCTCTTGTATGCCCTGGGCTCTGGCACACCTGCAGCAGTGGGATTCCGGCACAGGACCCGTAATTACCTTGGGGCAGACTGCTGAAGGACATGGGGATCATTAGGGATGGGACGTGGCGCGGAGCTTGGAAATGGGGAAGTGGCTGCCACTGTCAACAAAGTGGGGGGAATCACTCCAGTCACGGTAACAGTGCCGGAGAGTGACCCCGACCCCCAATAACTGAACCTTAGACACACTGGTCCTGATTTCCTCAAAGGAACTATGAGAAGTTTATTGATACTGATACCTGGGAGGGCAACAGGGGGCCCCTGCTCCCACCACCCACCAACCTTTGTCCCTCCAGACATTGTGGACTGGAACACTGGCTGTGGTCCCCGCACAGGGAGACGCGTGACTATGATGGGAGTGAGCTTTGGCCACAACCACGCTGCAGAGGAGCGCTGGTGTCACGTCCCATCCTTGCTGCCTGGGACATGACGGGATGTCTCAGGAGAGCTGGTTCAGCTTTTGATTTACAGCAGCTCTTATCAAGAGCTTTCTGTGCGCTTTATAACAGGGAGAAAGCAGCTGGGAGTGTACAAAAGTTTCTGCTGCTCTTCCAGACCCTCCCAGCACTGTTGGCAAGAGGCTGGTGCTTCCAAATGCCACCCGTATCCTCACGCTCCTCTCCCTAAGGGCTTGCTCTCCCCAGAGCGGGGTGATGCTCCTATCCCAGGCGTTGGCCAATACCACTGCGGTGATTTTGCCCCCTTTCCTGGGAATCCCTCAGTTTCTTGGAGCAATGCGAACGACTCCAGCTGAACCCACAGCACAGCCAACAACCTTTGCGGTTGTAGGAGTGACCCACAACCCCCATGCTGACACACGCAGTTTTAAGCACATGATCCTGCCTGTGCAGCTCAGAGCAGGGCAGGAGGGTGCTGCCCAGGCACGCTGACTGCCAGCCCTCGGTGGCCTTTCTCACGCCAGTGGGGCGAGATGTTGGCCTCCCTCCTCCCGTGCCTGGCACAGGATCGCACCCGGGAAAGCTGGAGCCAACCTCGAGCTGCTCTTCTGGCAGGCACCTCGCTCGCTCAATTAAAGGCAAACCCACCGAGAGCAGCGTCCCAGGGCAGCAGTGCAGTCAAGTGACAAGTGTTGGGTTTCTAGCATGCCCAGCATGAGGGCACGGTCACCCAGCTCCCGGGGGCCGTGGGGATGAGCTAAAATAACAGCCTGAAAAAGCAGAAGGATTTTTTTTGCAGGTGGCTGTTCCCTGCCTCACCTGACCCGCCGCTCCCAACCCCAGGCACCTCTCACGAGCTGCCTGGCTTTCGCTGGTGGACCACTGGCATAGTGGGGGACCTGGAGGTGGTGGGAGGAGAGCGCTCCTTCCCCACAACACCCACCCAGAAGAGAGAGGCTGGAGGGGAGCACTTGCCCCATCCTGCAGCCCCCCACCACCAGCCATGTGCAGGCTGCTCTCAGCAGCTGGTGTTTACGCCACCACTTCTTGGTGCCTGGCACATGGAGATGGGGAGAGGGCTGCCAGCGGGCACCAGGCTCCCACCAGCATTAGTAGCCTCTCCAGGGTTTGTTTTTCTAAATGCTGCCCATGCCCTGACACCACCTGAGTCACAGACGACGTGTGTCAGCTGCACATCTCATGCTCTGGCCCCCACCCGGGTTTTTGCAACTTTTCCCTGCTTTTCCCCCCTACGCATCATGGGTGGCTTCACCCCAGGAAGACCCATGCCCAGGACAGCCAGCTCTCCTGCCACCCACACATGCCTGGGCACACGCTGCCTGGCCACCCTGCAAACCCACGCCTGCTCTGGGAACCACAAGAAAAAAAGCAGCAAGGTCAAGGGTACACACAGCCAAAATGCCTGAAATCCAGTAAACATGAGTCCTGCCAGAAGACACTGGTTAGAGTACACAGCTCTGTGCCTTGCTCCTGCACCCCAGGATCAACCAGGAGAAGACCAAGCTGGAACTGGGGAGCAGGAAAGTGGCAGGTTACAGAGCAGAGAGGAGCTCACATCTCAGCTCTGCCCAGCCAGGAGCCCAAAGCCCCACGGGCAGAGCTCACCTGGGGCCCTGCACACAAGTGGGATGAGCTCAGCCATTGCTTGCTCCCAGCTCAAGGTCTGGGGCAGGGGTGTCAGTACCCAAAGCCCTGGGCCCCGCCACGGGCAGGGGATGGATGAGCAGGCTCATACCCCAGCCTGAACTATTGCATAAGGGCAGGAACACGTGCAAGCTGCCAGGCGAAACCGTAAATAATGCTTGTGCCAGAATCCCGGCTCCAGAGCCAGCGGCCAGGGAACCGTGCTCGAGGGAAGCCGGGACCAGGCAGGGGAGGGCTGCTGGGGTGGGCACAGGGAGCCCCTGGGGCTGGACACGGAGCTTCAGGGAAGAGTGGGTAGGTGCGTGCCCCCGCTCAGCTGGTGCTATTTAAATCTCTTGCTTGTGAAAGCCAGACCCGAAACAAGCAAATAAATATTATCTGGAAACACAAAAGCCCTGACAAATCTCCCAAAAATTCCCTACGTGGGCTGCGGGACAGTTGCACAACAGGAAGAGGCTGTTGATCCCATTTGCTCTGTGCCGGCGCCGCCAGCCTCCACCCAGAGCTGCCTGCTCGGGCTTCAAACGCAGCTAAACCCCAAGTCAGGCAGCGAGACGGACAATATTTCCAGGTAGCCTGTGGCCAGGTGCATCTCCCACTAACAGAATCCCTGTCAAGCACCACAGGGAGATTTTCAGGAGCCTCTTGGCCACCACACTCTGGTTGCATGGATGGGAAGCAGGGGAGGGGAGCAGGGGAGCGGGTGCTGAAGGGAGATGGGGAGAGGAGTGGTGGGTGCTGCACGGGCTTTCCTGAGCTGCGTGGGATGGGGGGCCTGAATTTACTTCTCCAGGGGTGCAGAGGGCTTGATCACACGTGCATCGCCCCATCTCCTCCAACTCCCCTGGAAAACAGGGTACACACAGTGACATCACTCTTGACAGCAGTGCTCTGGCCCAGCACCCCTTAGTTTTCTCCTTTCCCATCCCTCACATCGTCCCAGAAGCAGCTTTTGTGAGCTGGTGACCGTGTCCCCAGGAGCACAGAGGGGTTTGCTCGCAGGCCAAATCAAGGCTCTTGCAAAACAAGTTAATGATTTAACTCCTTTCAGGGGTGACTTGCCCTTAAACTTCAAAGTCTGGACATCTTATGGAAGGAGAGAATTTGACCCCGAGAACACCCAGCTCCCAACACAAGACGGGAACACTGGGCTTTGCCCCTGGACAGACAACACATGCGTTGGGGACACTCAGCTCCCACAGAAAGAGAGGCCAGACCCTGCCTGGGCATGAGCCCGAAGGAGGGAGCAGGACCCCTCTAGGGTGCTGGGCTGTACTGGGTGCAGGTTGGAGGTAGGGAGGGTGCAGCATTAGTGCTCCCCTCTGCTCCCCCCAGGGTGCTGCAGCATGTCCCCATGCTGGTCACTTGCTGCCACCTGGTGCCACCTCACCACCAGTGCTGGGGACCTGGGGTGTTGAAAGTGGGGATGCCATGGGTGTTGTGTCTGGGGTCCACACGGGTACGGCACACATATGGTCCCCATCCTTGACAGCCATGGCCCCAAACAGACCCGTTTTTCCTCCAAAGGACAACCTTCACCTGGTTCTCCAAACAGGCCAGTGACCTCTCTCCTCTCTACAGGGTCAAAGCCAGGACTCCAAATATTTCCCAATCTCCCGGACACCACTGAGGGTTATTTCCTCTAAGGCAGGTGGCTGTTCCAGGCACCGGATCTGGAGGTGGTCCCCATGGTGTCCCAGAACAGCTTGGGAACAGGGATGCAAAAGCACCTAGAAATCAGCAGGGTGGTAGGTAACCAGAATTAGTCACACTACCCCAAATCAATTTTCTTTTGCAATTGGCTAACAGGCCCCCACGGCAAAGAGAGAGCAGCAGGGACTGTATTTCTTTAGTAAGGTTTTTGCCATGCAAGACCATGTCACTCTCACTGGGAAAATAAGGAGACTCAAGATTAACTCAACCTGCAAGGTGGCTGCAAAACACCCAGCAAAATTATTCTCACTCGTTACCAGTAGTTCCTTGTGGAAGTGGAAGGAGACACACTGTTTACCACAGCTCCATCAGTAGCTCACTAATTGAGCTGGAGGACACGGTGCTTAATTACTACACGGCTGAGACTGCCCCGAGGGGGTGCGCTGGAGAGCTGGGGTAGGATACAGCTGATCTTGGCAAATAGACAAAAAAAAAAAAAAAGAAAGGAGGTTAAAAAGAAAGGGGAATGTAATTCCAGGAAGATGAACACAGGATTCTGCTCTCAGGTATGAATAATCAGTGTACAGAGGCAGGCTGGAGAGCAAGATTGTGGGAAAGGGTGACTCACAGCCTGAGCAACGTCATTCGGTGGGGGAGAGGGGGAGTCGGGGGGGGAGCTGTTGTTGTTATTCTTAATATTTATTTATTTTAAAACCAAGCTGACTGGGATGTTTGCTCTTAACACACTCATGAAGCAACACACCGCTGTTTGAAGCCAGCCAAGTCTGAACCCAGAGTTTGTGCCCAGCTGCCTGTGTCACCCCTCCAGGTACAGGAGGAGCAGCTGGCAGAGCCTGCAGGGTTTTATTCTGGACACAGCAAGTCTGTGAACACACAAGAGGGTGCTGCAGGGAGTTATGATCATGCTTCCAGCATCAAATGGGGACAGGAGAAGTAATAAGCCTAAGTTTCAGGAGAGATTCAGGCTACTTATTAGGACACCCTGTGAGCCCAGCAGCTCCTAGGGAGCTGTGGTGGGATGTCCAAGACCAGTGGGGTTATCTGGGGCTGATGCAGGAGTTGATATAGAGATGGCCTGGATGATCTCTCAAGGTTTCTCCCAGCCCTACATTACTACTGTCCCATGAACAGTAGTCCATGTCCCAGCCACTGGCTGTGGGGCAGCACAGGCTGCTCCTTCAGGGCGCAGGCACAGCCTCTGACCTGGTGCCTGAGCTCTCCTGGGCTTCCCCAGCGCTTGGGTGGCAAAGGCAGAGGCCAAGACAAACCTGCACGAAGCCTCCCCTGCAGCTCTACTTGCTGAGCCTTGCAAGGACTTTGTGTTACCCACCAAACCTGAGGAGAAGAACAAATCCCCCTGCTGTTACCAGAAACCTGCCAGCTCACCCAGTGCGCCTGCCCAGCTTTTCCTGGAATGCCAGGAAAGAAATAAAACCAATAGAGCAGCACACCAGGGTGTGTGTGAGTCCTGCTCTCCAGAGCGAAACGGAGGTTTCTGGAAAAGAGCGAGGTTCAGAAAGCAGCATGATGCCACCGTCTCTGCTGGGCACCTGGCTTCAGGCAACAGCCAGAGCCCTTGTCAGAGCACCCTGTTCACAGCTCTTTGTTGGGCATTTAAATAAAAAATAAAATTAAATTTAAAAAAAAAAGGCAGTGACCCTGTTGAGATGGCTGAAGACAAAGGTTTTCTGTAAGAGAGGAAAAATCAAGGCTCTCTCTCCATGTGTCAAGCAGTGGGCAGGAGGCAGCAGGCAGGCAGCGCTGTCGGGCAGGGAATGGCAGGGAGCAGCCTCCCAGTACTAGTGACCCAGCAAGTGTTCAATGAATAATCCCAAACCGCCCCCAAGAGGCTGGTGTTCAGAAAAGGGCCTCCCTGAAGGAAAAACAACCAAAACCAAACACCCCCATCAGATCCTACGTATTTTCCATGCATTCGCCTAAGTCTCAGCTGGAGGGTCTAGGCAGGGGGACCCTCACCGTGCCACGGGGCTGCTTCAGGTGTAACGGGGAGCACGTGCCTCTCCTGTGCCCTGGTGTGTGGGGACACCCTCAGTGGATGAGAGGGGCCGTGCCCCGGGATGCTCCCATCCAGGCTTCCGTGGGAAAAACACAGTTTGTGTCCAAGAGGATTGTGAAACACGTTGAACCAGGGGAAGGTTCAGCTGGGTGAGAGGCTCCTGGGGTGAGGGACACCCACAGCAGCACCCAAACCACAGTGCCAGAACACCCCAAGCATCACTTTACCTGTCAGAGGATGCTCTGTGCAGGGCTACACTGGTGGAACTCCCCCACCCAAGGCAGCAGGTGCTTTTATTCTCCTTTGCTGGAAAAAAGGGAGAAAGATGCTTCCCCACTGCAGACAAACATCTGGCTGCAGCTGTGTGGAGCAGGACCCAACCCTGGTCACCCGTGTTCTGAGGGCATCGCATTTTCCTCTGCGGCTGCAGCTGGGTGCATACTGAGTGCCCAGGAGCAGATGCCACCAGCTCTGTCCCTCCTGCTCCCAGTAACACCCCAGGAGCTGGGCAACAAGCACCCCCACAGACCTGGATGCTCAGCAGCAGAACAGCTTGCTCGGGGGCATCATTAGGTTTATTAGCGAGCCAGCCCTGCCGTGTTTTGCAACCCCTTCTCAGGATACAGTGATTCAGCCTCGGCATTTTCCATGACAGCCAAGGGCTGACTCCTCACTTAGCTTTTATATGAACCTCTGCCCCCATGAGCCTTGCCACCCCGCCCAGCCCCAGCACAAACCTGGTTTATTCACATAATTACAAGGACAGCAACACTTAAACACCAGACAACAAACCAAGAGGTGAACTCCTCCCTCCTGCCATGCCAGGATGCTCAGCTACACGAAGGTCCCCAGTGCTCTGGCTTGCTGCAATTGGGCAAGGGTTTCCATGTGGTTCCCCCAGCTCTGCCCATAAGACAGACAAACCCAGCAGGAGCCTCTGCCCCTTCCTGAGCCCCACACGCAGCCCGGGGACGCAGCCTTACCTGGAGGGTGGCCGGGGCTCACAAGGGTCTCAGCACCAAGGGGGCAGCAGCTGAAAACGTGGGAGCAGCCCTTGAATGGCATGGGGCTTTTCTGGCTCCCAGAAGGAAATGATGGTTACTGGGAATAGCAGCTGGTGATACTGGGTGTGCTTTCAGGTGTGCTTCCAGGTGCAGGCAGCTTCCCTCTCTGCTGCTCCTCAACAGGCTCAGCTGCTGCCTCGGGGCCAGCTCGGGCAGTGGGCTGCAGCCAGAGCGAGCTGTGGGTCAGCACCCAGACCCCCCTCCCAAACAGACCTGGGGATTTTTATTGTTGAACCGTGAGAGGCTGCAATGTGTGATGCAGAATCCCTGAGCAACCCCAACCTGCACCTGCAGGCAACAGGTTCCCTTCCATCCCCCTGCGCTGCAGTAATTAATAGGTTTCCTGCAGCCACTGTCACCTCGACCCACGCATTGCTGTAGTAGTGGGGGCCAGGGTGCCGTGGCAGGGCCCGGGCAGGGGAACGGGGTGCCAGGAGGATGCTCCCCAGCCCTCCTGGCAGTTCCTCTGTCAAACAAAGCAGCTGCTGGGCCTCAACAGCCTGTTGGGGAAAGGAGAAATGCAAATACTCTTGCCTGGATATTGATGTAATGCTATTCCCAGCACACTGTATGAATTCAGTAAGACTTGTAATTGCAGCTGAAATTGGTATTTAACACACCTTCAGGAGTTTTAAGAGGAATCTCGGCACTTAAAACCCAAGTCCCCTGCGCCTTGAGATTTTATTTTGCTTCTTGAGAGTTTAGGGCCACCTCCTCTTAATAAAAAGAAAAAAGCAAAATTTGTATTGTCTTTGAAGAGATGAGAGTCCAGCTCTCCCCATCTTCACCGTCTCTCTTGACATTAACAAGTATTCCTCGAGGCAAAACCTGCATCTCCCAGAAACGTGGGGAGGGAAGAAGCAGCAGAGCAAGTCCCCTGTGCCGAGCATCATCCCACACCACAGCCCCCTTCTTCCTCAAAGGAAAAAATAATCATTGCACAGTGGACTCCTTAAATCACTAGATTTTAATAGGCATAGAAATCCTTTGTGTACAGCAATCTGTGGCATATGAGAAACCATATAGATACCCAACAACTTTTTCTGGCTTTTACCACATAAAACTATCAGCTTGCTTTTTTTTTTTTTTTTTTTTAATTAACTCCTGTAGTAGAAACAATAACCAAGCAATTAACAGCAAATTTCTAATTTTCTAAAAGAATGATGTTTCTTCTCTTAAAAAGAGCAGAGAAGCTGACGGGGAGTTTCAGATATATATGTACAGGTCGGGGTACCTCGGAAAGACGGTGGGACGATGGCTGTCAGCACCTCCGGAGCGCACACCCGCTCTGCGGGGGGGGTCCGGCAGCACCCCTGGGTGTCAACCCCCGGGGAGGGCCAGGGGTGACGGCCGCCTGCTGCTTTGCCTCCCAGAGGACCACGCACCACCTTGCCCTCCAGCAGCCGTGGGTTCTGCCGGGACCTGGACCAGGACCAGCCCTCTCCCCCTGGGACACGCAGCCAGGTGTCGCACCCGGGGAGGTGCAGGACCCGTCCCCGTGCACCACCTTCCAGGCTGCAAAGCGTTAGCTTGTCTGCATTGCCCGATTCTATCTCTAATTTCACTCAGTCAGGAGTTATAATCATCGAGAGAATGTACAAGCACACTGCACCTTTCCACACCACCGCCCAGCGCACCCCCCTCTCTCCTCGCCATCCAGTAACCCCAGGAGCCCACATCCCCTGCACTATCCACATACACAGCCCGCTCCCGCCCATCATGCCCGCTTTCAGTGACGTCGGCATTTGCAGAATTCACGGAATTCATTAAGAAGATCATTATTTACATCAAGGTGTTCAGCAGCGCGATGTGATAGAAGAGCTGAGGCAAGAGTTGGCCCGAGTTTGCTGACTCGCACCCTGCCCACGGGCTTATTGCTGACCCGGGCTCGGGGACCAAATCGCCCCGGGCAGTTTCCATCCCTCTGGTTCACACGACGGTGGCGGTGGCGAAGCTGCTGTTTGCACCCCGAGTCTTCACTCGCTATGTTCACCCCCGGGGGAACCATCCCCCGGGCAAGGCAGGCTGTGCGCAGGTGCCGTAACCCTGGGCAATGTTAAGGCATCACATATACACAGGAGCTGTTCGGGGATTTCAAAAAAACCCACTCAAAGTGTAAACATTTTTGCACATACAGTCATTGGACTTCCGCGCATGGAGTTGTCTGTTGTTTTCTGCATCAATCACGAGTTAAGGAGCTACACAAAAAGCACTCGAGCAGACGCCTGGAGCACTGGGGTTTCTCTTACAGCACGGCAGCATGCAACGCGACGGACTCTAAGTAGTAGAAATAGTCTAAGTCTCAGTCCAGGACGCTTCCTCCTTCCTAAGCTTCTTACATAGTTTAGGTAAATGTCATTAACAACTACGTGCCGGTAACTCGGGTAAGATGGGTGGCTGCATAAGGAGCTTCAGCACACGGCATGGCTAGTGCTTGGTGATTTCAGCTCGTTTCTACTTTAAGTAGAAAAGGGGGAGTTTCTGCTTCCGTTCCTGTATCTATGGAGGTTGCTCAATGGCCCCTAGGTCGCTGTGCCGGCGGTGCTATAGGTTTAGGTATCAGTGATTCTGCCTTCCTCAGGGACTTTGGCACATTCACCCCGATTCGTACAAGATCCCTGAGAACTTATCAAAGCTGCAGTACTTTACAATTTAAAAGACTCGGCGTGGGCGCTCGGCTCCCTGCCACGCTCACGCCTGCTTCTTGTTGTTGTCCATGCTGTGCAGCAGCGCCAGGAACTCCAGGATGAGGTTGGCTGTCTTGCGGGGCCGCTCCACCACCACCGAGTGCCCGCAGTTCTCCAGGATGTACACGTGGCAGTCCGGGATAGCGCTCGCTAAAACACTGGCGCCGGAAACATCCAGGACCTGAAAGGAAGGGGAAAAATAGTCACTCCCACGGGCAGAACTAGGCTTTGCTGGCCACCATAGAAACCCTATTGGAGCTGCCTTTGCGAGTCCAAGCGAGATGCTGAGCAGGGATGTGGGCAGAGCCCTTGTGATGCCAGCCCCATCCTGTGGTACCCACGCCCGGGGACAGGACAGGGAGGCTGCGCGGTGCCTATCTCAGCATGCGGCAGGGAACTCTCCGGGATGTTTTTTGGCTGCCAAGGTCAATGCAAAGGGATCATTGCACGCAAACGCTTGCACCTTTGCATTTGCACAGCCCTTTGCATGCCTGCAGCTTGCCTCCTTCCTCCTCCCACTCCTCTCTCTGTAACCAGCCCTACACAGAAGCACCAAACAAGAGAGAGAAGTCCCATGCCTTTGCTCCCCACCTGCCCACAGACAGCTTATCTCTCTCCAGGTGCCAGGATAACTCTTTGCTGGCACTTTATTCCTCTTCCTGGCTCACACATGTCACGGCTGGCACTTGTCCCCTTACCCTCCCCAGCCCCAGCTCTGCCCTCTCATCCCTCTGGCCCACACCGGCGGGCAGCTTTATGCCCATCATCCCACCATGTCCTGTAATCAAACCCAGTGAGGGCAGGGACATGTGCCTTGTGCCCTGTGCCATGCCCCATAGGTGGACGTGGGTAAAGATGGAGACGTGGTCTGATAGGGGAGGTGGAGGGTCCACGTACCTGGTCCTGCTTTCCCCAGATGACCTGCGTCGGTGCTTTGATCTTGCTCATGTTCTCATGGAGAGAGTGCCTGGACTTTTCATCCACAATTTCTAAAAACACTAGTGGAAGGAAGAGGAGAATCAGTCCTACAGGGGGGATGCTTTGCCTTCTCTTCTCACAGGGGTCCCTGTGGGCCAGCCCTGCCAGTGTCCCCTCAGTGGGAAACCAAGGCAGGGGCAATGCAGAGAGCCCCGACAGGCTGTCCTTGCATGGGCTGAGTCCTGCACTGCCACCAACCCCCTCTGCAGAGAGATCGTCCTCCAAGCCCATCTCCTTGTAGATATTAGTACTAATTAACCCAGCTGGTAGGATGAGGGCAAAGCAGTGATCCCATCACCCATGGTTGTGGCAGGGGGTTGCTAACAGTGACCAAGGTGTATCCCCAAACCTGTCAATGGTGTTGCCCCCTTCCACCCTCAGCAAGGCAGCAGGGGGGTGCAGGGGACAATTGGCAGCAGGGGACACGAGGCCGGGGACAGCCCATCCCCACACCCCAGTGGTCCAGCTGGAAAGCCTGGCAAGACTTACGTTTCCGATAAAAATCATTGTGTGGGATGCGAACATCAACGAGGCCCTGGAGGATCTGCAGGGAGAGCAGAGGAGAGCTGTTGGGGGGGGACACTGGCACCACCCCGACATGCCCTGCGCCGCCTGGCCCCGGCGCGAGCTCCTTCCTAAGCACATCTGGCTGTCGCAACTGTGCTTAAGTAACATGTATTTCAGCAACAAGTATTTATGTCTTTTATGATGCCAACTCCATTTTCTCCCCCAGGCCAGCTATTCACAGCCAGCAGGCTGCCTCAGCCATGACTGTGCTTTTCTTCCTTCTTTTATTCTTTTGTTAAAAAAAAAAAAACAGGTCTTGGCATTACCTTACTTTTTTTTTCTTGCTTTCCAATCTACTCATCCCAGACTTCCTAAGGAAAACCAACTTAATGGCCAGTCCCTTGCCAAGTTCCTCTCGCCTGACAATGAGGTGATTAACATTTCCATCGCTTTTGCTTAAAAAGCAGCAAACAATCCCCTTCTAGACCGGACAACAGCCGCCTTAGTTAGTTATCTAATGCTTCCTGCCAGCCATATTTACTAAAAAGCCCTTCAACATCCCAGCCCGCTGCCAAAGATCTTGTGGGAGGAGAAATGTCAGCGGGCCTTGCCAGACGGAGCTGGGAAAAGTGGGTTTGAAGGGAGAGTGGTGGGAAGGTGCTGGGAGCTGGGCTGGGGGTGTCCCGCCTGTGAGACGGGGGCTGCTGGCATCGCCTTGGCTGCCAGCAGGCAGGCTTGGGGAGAAGCAAACCTGGTCCTCGCCTCTGAGGTCCCCTTTCCCGGCCACCGCAGCCAGCCCAGGCTCCTTACCTGCTGCGGCACCTTGAAGCGGACGTAGGAACAAAGCTTCAGCATGTCCGCCATCTCCTCAGGCGTGGAAGGAATTAAAGGGATCCTGTCGATGCGTTCGGACTCTTGCAGCTCCCGGAGCTGCTTAATGAACTTGCTGTCGGTGGTGCTTGGCAGGCCTGGGTCGAACGAGAAGGGGGACGCAAGCTAAAACCCAGATGAGAGCTGAGCATCGCCATACCAACCTCCCCATGCCTGCCTCTGGCCTCCCACTTGGTAACGCATTAAAAAAAAGAAAAGAAAAGAGGCAGGAAGAAAAAAATCTGTGCACACAGAAAGTTCAATATGTACCCAGAGACACCCCGACCTCCCTCCTGACACCACCGAGCCCCATGGGCTGACACAACACAAGGTGTATTCCCTGCAGACAGGTGTGAATATTTTGACAAAAACTACAGTGCTGATGTTTATGTGGGCAGTGAATGCAAATACTGGTGCCCGTGGCCAGCCTGCCACAGCAAAGGGGCCGACAGAAAATTTCAGAAGCCCTGTCCGCCTGCACCACTGCAGGGGAAAAATCCCCCAGCAGCTTAACCCCAAACCTGCCTGCAGCTCCAGGCAGAGGTTTCACACCCAGAGGCACCGGGAGAACCAGCCGACATCCCTCCCAGAGAGGAGCGGGAACCTTGCCGCCCCCAGAGCCTGGTATCTAGGTAACGTTCGCTTTGCTTCATTACTTATTTCTTATCTGGGAGCAGCTTTCCTTGTGTGGGAGGGGGAAGGAGCTGCTATAACAACCGGGATGCAGCAAATCCCTCCCTGGCAGAGAAGCGCCCGGTCCATACCCCTGTGCCTCCTGCAGCATGTCATGCCCAGGCTCCCCTGAGCCCCCCAGCCAGGGGACAGTGGGGATGGACAGGATGGTGGGGATGGGGGGGTGCTGTGTGGGCACAGGGACACCTCACTGATGTGTGCCCAGCCCCAAAGTGCTCATCCCACTCGGGAGCACCCAAATGTGGGAGGATGGGGCCCTCCAGCTCCTGAAGCCCGAGCCCTCCAACACGCTGGGGCTCTCAAGTGGCCAGACTAAGGGAGGCTTTTCCCACTGCTGCCTGGGTTACCCCTCTAGAACAGAGAGGCTATGGATGTGCCCCATAAAACGGCTGCCACACCAAGGGAAAACACATTTTCTTCCAGAGCAGGTCTTGTCCCATCTGCCCTAGTCCCAGCTCTAACCACAGCACAGCAAATTCCAAAGCCCTGGAGAAGAGCAATCAGGAGGAGGCTGTGATTTCCTCCCATGCCCTGCCAGAGATTTTCCAGCTGTACATACAAACTATTTCAAAATTCTTTGCGCTGAAAGCCTATTTTGCTCCCAGTGCTGCTCTGGGCTTTCACGCCAGCTCCTGCTCGCCCTCTCCCCGTCTCACCCCCCCACATTGCCCACCTGCAGGACAGATGAGAGTCAGGCTGCAAATGTCTTCTGGGTACTGAGCAGCATAGACCCCAGCTACATTTCCCCCCATGGAAGTGCCAACCAGATGAAAGGGCCTTCTGTTCAGCTTGATGCACTCCACGAACTGGCAGGGGAGCAGAAGGAGCGTTGTTAGGGGAGAGGAAGCAACAGCATGGGGTCATTAGAGAAATTCAAAAAAAGCCTGAGGTCAGTGGCTCTGGCTGCCCAGGAAGGACTGTGGGTGGGAGTGGGGCCACATGAGGCACTGAGCATCCCTCACATCTCCATGTCCCTCTGCAGAGGCGGTGTGATGCCGGAGCATTACCTGGTGTATTCTCTTAGCTTGCCCACTAATGGAGTAATCGTCCAAGGCTGAGCGGGTCGTGCCCTCGTGCCCAGGCATGTCAACGCACACCAAGTGCAGGTTCTTGGGCAGGAACTGCGGAAACAAACCAGGGTGGTTATGGCACAGGTGAACTGCTGAAAAGCCCAGGGATGGAAACTGGTGACCACAGGTGGGAGTAGGGGGGTTCACTCTCCTCCTAGAAGCGCCTGGTTACTCATGCACCATGATAAGTCAGCTCATGTACCAAGGATGGCATGATGGGAAACCACAGCCAAGACTTGCTTCCCATGGGGGAGGCAGGTACATACCACTCTCCCCTGCAGCTCTGCATATTACATGGATGAAAGGCATTCAACAAGCAACCAGCACAGAGCTGGGGAGGGTGTTTCTAGCACATTACAGCCACCATCACAGCCCATGCATGCAACCATTGGGTTCCCACACCACCCCCAAGCCCAGGACCATTGAATCTTGCTAAGGAGTGACATGATAGAAATGGAATCCCACCTTGACTATGGACAACCACATGTCTTTGTGGGCTGAGAACCCATGTAACATCAGGATGGATGGTCGGTATCCAGGTCTTCCTCTATAGGAGTAACAAAACTGATAGTCATCGTAGTTTGCATATCTAACCTGCATACCCAAGGCTCGGCGCCAGTACCTGGAAACAAGGAGAACACAACACCAGTGAGTGAGGCAAGACCAGGGCCCAGCAGCAACATAAGCCAGGTGCCAGGTCCAAACTCAGCTGCAGATTTGCTAGTTTGCTAAGACCAGTTAGTCTGGGCTCACACCAGTGCTGTCATGGCCCTAACTGCGACTAATTCTGAGCATCTGGTCCCCGGACCAGACCCAGTGCTCACACGTGATCCTTTACACGTGTAGTACCAGCCACTGGCTATTCATGGCTGCCCTGGAGATGGCTTGTGGAGACAATCTGTTTGTTAAAAACTTCAAACAAATGCCCAAAATAACTAATTTGCCCATTTCCCTCAAGGCAATGGAAATGGGCCAGAATAACAATGCTAAAACTGAAAACGCCCAAAGGTTGGTGTGAGGAGAGAGGCTCAAGAGAGGAAGGCAGCACACATGGCAAGGAAGCGTGCTGGATGGGCAGGCCAAGGGAGGCACATGTTCCAGGTGGGTAAGGTGGATCTGTCATAGGTTTATTTGGGCGCAGCCCTGCAGCCATGGGACAGCATCAGTCCACGGAGAAGTACATCAGATCCCATCCAAAACAACCATGTCGCCAGGAGCACCGCAGAAACGCAGTTCCCATATGCCTATATGATGATCTTTAAAAATGTGTTTATACACACACAAAGGACTGGAGGGGACCATCCTTACACTGGATCAAGCACCCCAGAAGATACTGGGCTAACCCCAAGGAAACCAGGGCTATTTCTCTGAAAGCAGAGAGGCAGACATCTCCTGCCAGCACACACTTGCAGCCTGCTCGAAGAGGATGCAGTGAAACTGCCGGCCAGAGGGGACCTGGACAGAGATTATCGGTGACACTTTGGACACATGATGTGTACGTGTGGTCCAAGATGAAGGAGCAGGCATGCTTTCACTTGATTTCCCCTGTGTTCAGACATAACCCTTGTCAGGACAACTACTGGGCTACTCCTCACGGCCAAGATATCTGCAAATATTTTTGTATACAATACCAGAATATATTTGAGACGAGAGCAAGGTCACCAACACTGCTGGGCTGTCCTAACCCTCTGCCCACTCAAAGCTTATGCATAGTACAATCCTCTTTTAGCATAATCCCTTTTTGGAGGGAGTTAGTGGGACTTAAGCAGCATCTCGGCTCCGTGCTGGTCCTAGGAGGAGAGGTGAATTTCTCCCTGAATAAGTGTCTTAAGAGTCCTCGCCTCAAAGGCACCGGTGTAAACTACTGATGGGCAAGATGATAACATTTTTAGCAACTGATCCTGATGGATCAATTCAGGAGAAGGCAAAATAATCTGTGCAAAGCTGAACTGATCCCCCGCAAGGTGTTAACACGCGGCTAAACTGATTAACCCCTGTCGGCAGAGCCCGCAGGCTCTGGGGCCAGGGTCAGTGGAGTAGCCCTGGACGTCATGCCCAGCAGGGATGTGCATTAGTGGCAGGGGAGGGAGCCAGGCCACCAGCGACGGGGGCCCTGAGTGACCCTTGGCTGTGCCGGCTGAGGACACGCAGACCGGCAGTGAGGAGTGGGAGAAGCATCCCCAGGGACCTCCTGTGGACCTCCAGGAGTGGTGCTGCAAAACTGGAGCTGCATGGGGCTAAAAGGTGGGGGAGCAGCAGAGCATGCTGTCTGCCTCCTCTCCTGCCTCTGCCAATGGGGAAACACAATGATTTCACCTAAAAAAGCCAACTCAAGAAGAAGCAAATAGGAGAGGAAGACTAAAGAGCAAACACGCTCTTCTTGCCCACTGTCCCTAAGAAAAGAGGTGCCCAGGAAACACAGAGCATCGCAGTTACTCCTGCAAGATGCCAGCACTGCCAGAAACACCAGAAGAAAGAGAGATGGGGGCACTCACCCTAACAAAGAAAACAGCCCTGCTGTTTGCTGCTCACATGCTCCCTCCCTCAGCAAAACACAGACCAACCTACCCACGGCGCGTTTTCACTCGGCCCCAAAGGACAGGGCAGCAGGGTCTTCTCTTCCTCCCTTCTCAGCTTGGCTCCTCAAAACTCCTGGCATCAGCCCCTTGCACTTCCTTTGCCCTGTCCTGCCATCCCTGCCTGTGGCCCTCTGAAGGCTTTGCCCTGGCCATACCCGCTCTGCTCTGGTTGTGGCAGCATTCCTCTGTTGATCCTCCTCTGACCCTGAGCCCACCAGGGTCCTTCCTGGCTTCCACCAGCCGCTCGTTATGTCCAAGGGAAAAAAAAAACCCTTTGAGTGACCAACCCAGTGCCATCTGGACCTGTCCCCAGGCAGCAGCAGCCCAGATGTCCCCAGGGCAGGAGGCTGTCACGGCTCCTGCTCCCCTTTGCAGAGCAGCGTTTGGCCTCGCAGCTCCCAGTGATGCACAACAGGAAGAAATTCTCCCCCTGTGCTGGTGCAGTCACTGGGGTTTTCATCCCACCCTCCCTCCTCCCACAGCCCCTGGATGCTGTGATTAAAGGGTTGCTAATAAATGCGCCGTTAGAAACAGGCTTCATCAGGCTGCTGCGTCTGAGTGCCGGGGTGGGCTAACGTCTTTGATTTGGAAACACCCCGTGAGCAAAACTGCAGGGGCCACCATCTGCCAGCAGCACGTGAGGGCAGCCTGCCGTGCTGCCTGCTGCTGGCTGATGAGACACTGCCCCGGCTTCTGAAGGGAGCCTTATTCCAGCTTTTCCCTGCAACAAATCCAGACAGGAAAGTTGCCGGCGCGCTTATCGCTGATTTCCAGTGACAGATGAGGACTGAAGGATGTGGTGCCTGCCTGGTATTGGAAAGGACGAGACGCAAGGGGGTAAGGAAAAGCGTCACTCCATCTTCACTGATGCTCCAGCCCAGGAGGGAGAGGAAGAATGAGAAAAGCCTTGTCTGTATCTACTGGCGAGAGAAAAGTCCCTGCCTGCTGAGCAGGCTGTTAATCGGGAGGGAGCGTGTGAGCCGGGAGAGACGTGGCAGAGCCGAGGACACCCACGCTGACAGCTGTGTTGATGGGGCAGGAGGTCACCGGGTTGCCAGGGCTGCCAGGCTGGGGGACGGGCAGCAACGGTGATGCCTTTCCCAGCCACAGCCCCGTCCTTGGGGGAAACAACCCAGAAATGTTTGGAGACATCCCGCAGCCCAGGTGAGGCTGCCCCGAGAGATATAAGCCTCAGGAGCAAAAAAGCAATGAGAAAACGCCATTTTCTTCTTCCAGAGATGCTTAAAGCTACACACAGCCACTATGCCCATGGAAAACCCCACCTCAGCTGCTTCTATTGCCACCACAGGCAGGAACCCCCGCCTCTGTCTGTGCCACCTTGCTGTCTGTAGCTCTTTGGGCACAAGTGTGTGTGCCAGGGCACAGGGACCTGATGGGGACCAGCAGTAATTCCTCCCCTGCACTAAAATGAGAGCAGCCGGGCTAATGAACTCACCAGTAGTAGATGCGGATGAGCGCTGAGGGCCAGAGGAGGAAGGAGGCCACGAAAGCCAGGATGGGGATGGCCAGGGTGCCACCAGCGATGACAAACATGTTCAGCACATCCAGGTCCATGCTGCTGTTCACCGCCCAGCCTCACCTGCCCACATTTAGGGAAGGATCAGAGGTTAAACACCAGAAGCAATGACAAGTTGATGCTAAATGAGATCTTTGCTGTCGGGGAGAGAGGAAAGCAGCTCTGCGAGCAGCAAAGGATACCACTCAGGAGCATGGGAAACTCTCTTTCAGTTTTAAAGCTTGATTATTTGTTCTGGTTCGTTAATGGATCTAATTATTGCAATGTTATGCTCTCAGGAGAGCACATGTCAAACAGGCAATGAACCTCCTTGACAAGCACAAACCACGTTCAGGGTGACAGGGCACAGCGTGGCCCTTGGGGCACTTTGCAGACTGGGGAGGGGGGGAGGGAATCACACCCTTGGGTGCAGGCAGCCTCTCGCCCCCCCGACGGGAGCAGGCAGGGCTGCCTTAACACAGGCTCCACATTGCTTTTCGGAGGCAGGCGTCCAGCTCTGGCTCCCCTCCCCCTGCCCGATCCCAAATCCCCAGCACAGCACACAACCACTGACCTAGAATTGATGGCTTGAGCCCGGCGCTCATTACCGCTCTGCACAGGCACCAACTAATCAAGGGAGCAGAGCCTATTAATGGGCTCGGGAACTGAAGGAAGCAACCTGGCAGGGCGCTCTTTGGCCACCAGCCCTTATCTGAGACAAATTCATCCCCGCCCCCACATCCTCCCTCCTACCCCACGGACAGACAGACGTTTTGCACTTGCTGTCCATCACAGGTCCCCCATCCCAGCTCCCGAGCATCCTCCAGACAAATCTCAGGGGCGGCAGGCGGAGGAGACGGGGTGCAGGGGCGAGCTCTCACGCAACGCCACGCTCGTCCCTGAACTCGCCCCACCACAGGGAGCTGGGATATATTTTTCTCATTAAGAGATTAAACCCTGTCACACACACATCTCCTCTAATTCCTCCCGCTGACCAATTTAGGTCCCTCCCTTTCCTCAACGCTAGCTCTTTTGTCACACATTTACAAAACGAAACATCTTCAATGCCTGCTCTCCCACCAGCCATCCACCCACATCAACACCACCACATTTCTCCGTGCCAGGAGAGACAGAGTTTTTTCTGCTTCCTGCAAGACTCACGGCGGTATGTGGTATGTGATTCCGTGAAGCAGGAACCAAATCACCCCAGTCACGTCCTCTCCCCGCTCCGACGCCATCACGTTGGATCACATCAAACCCCCACATTACACACAGCCGAGAAAAACAGGTTACAGAAACTCTGAAGCAACAGCCAGGTTTTCCCTCTTGCCCCAGGGAAAATAGGAATAACTGGAATGTGCGGAACAACTGTAAATATTTCCACCGGGCACCTCCTTAACAAAGCTAAGCCTCATTTCTTTCTTCAAGCCTCAACAACACACCGTTATTCGTTTAATTAACGTTTTGTAGAAAGATCTTTGATCTCTGCACAGCTTGCTGATAGATAAATGCTTTGTGCAACAGATAAACCTTGTACACGAGCAGGGCTGCATGGGAGCCCACCTGAAAGCACTTGCTGCCTTTCGCTGTGTCACTAAAACAGGGAAATTAAGCACAGAAAATCACCATCGTGCCCATCAGTGACCCATAGCAAGAGAAGGTTGCCGCTAGGGAAAAGCAGGGCTCGGTGGGAACCCCCATGCCCCCTGGTGTGGGGTCACCGCCTCCACCGCTCTTGGAAAGCAAAACAAGAAGGAGAAAGCCTTTAAAAAGCTCAGCTTACTTTGCAGAGATCCCCTCCTCCTCTCGGCACAGGTCCTGCTCGCTGTGGGTGGTGGCAGTGTCTGAAAACACTGTCAGAAGAGGGGAAAAAAAAAGTTAAAATCACACTCTGGCTTTTTTTTCCTCCTTTCAGGCTCAGTAGCCAGGCGAGACGGCGAGATTGGGGTATTTAAGCCACCAGCTTCCCTTCAAGACGCCTCATCTTCACCTTCTGACCAACCTTTCCCCTGTTTATGTAAATACAGTCCTTTGTGCAATAAAGCCAAGCGAGGGCACTTGTTCCAAGCAGGAACAAAGTGCAAGCTGCCATCGGAGACGGAGCAAAAGCCGGGGTGGCACAGTGAGGAGAGCCGAGTCCAGCAGCCCCCTCCGCGGCAGGGCTGTGGCACCCAGCGCAACAGGGTTCATGGTTGCGCTTCGGGTGATTACAGCTATTAGAACAAAGCCAGCTAAGCTCCTTCCCATCCCCTTCCTCTTCGTCTTAAATGTAATTTTCCAAATGCTCTCAGTGCCACCCCCCCCCGCCGCCCCGAGCCTTCTCTGTGCGAGTTGGGTTGAAGCGTAGCGCAGCCACAGGAAATTACTGGGGAGGCAGGAAAACACTGGCCTGAACTCGCCGGCAGCATTTGGCCGTGGAAATTCAAGCTGGAGGTGCCACGGGAACGCAGGAGCCCCTCTGCAGGAGGGCTGGGGGCTGCTTAGAGCCAGAAAATCCCCAAGAGACCCCCCTCTGCCGCGGCTGCAGGGCTGGGGGCACCCTGGGAGGATCCCATCCCCATGTGCCGGAGTGTTTTGGCAGGGCCACGGCAGCCGCCGCTCACCACGTGAGCCCCAGCGCCCAATGCCGGCCACGCACACCCGGCGAGCCCTGCTCGGGGCCCTCGCCAGCCATGGGTGCCCGGGGGAGAGGGTGCTCGGGGAGCCCCACGGCGCAGAACAGCCTCCTTCTGCCCAGGCAGAGCATCGCCACCCATTTCCATGGTTACGCCTGATGGAGGCAGCGGGAAGGAAAATGCCGTCAGGCCCAGCTGCGTGGTCAGAAGCAGCCACCAACACCCCAATCCCCGGCACCCCCAGCCTGGTAAAGCCACCTCTGCCCCCAGCAGCGCTGCGGTGACACTGGCTCCCCAGAGCCACGAGGGAGCACCCACAGTGCCAACCCCCTGCGACGGTGCTTTGCCTGGGGGATGATGCCCTTCCCTGCTGCAGCCATACTGGGGACCAGAGCGGGCAGCATCACCCCAGGCGCCGGCACGGTCCTTCACCACCAGCTAGAGAGACATCGTGGGCATAAAAATAAAAGGCAGCCCTGGGGTAAGAGCTGTAAGTCTTCAGACCACAGCTCATCCATCACTTTGAGGCGCCCTGTGACCAAGAGTCACAGCAAATGGCCCCGAGCATTGCTACTGCCTTCTTGGAAGGATCTCCAAGCACCTCATAAATTAACTCGGAAACATCAATTAGGCAGGCCTGATAAATGCTGTGTGATCACAGCGGCATCAGGGCCAAGGCAGGGCACAGGATGCCAAACCAGGAGAGCTGGTTCCCACACTGGCAACAGAGCCACAGGCACTAACCACCGTGGCCTCTGTGTCCCACCTGGGAGGACCTCCCCGAGACAGGCAACCCCAGGTAATGGGATGGATGGACCAAGGACAGATGCTAAGAAGAGTCTCCACTTGCCTCCTAATTCCTCCCCTGCACCAAACTCAAGCAGGTGCCTCATCACCTGCAAACAGAGGGGCCAAGAGGCGGGAGGGGCTGCAGGTTGCTATGGAGGACAGCATGTTGATGACAATAAAGGGACAATATAATACCGAGCAAGGTTTGAGTCCTCATCGGTATTTTTTCCTCTTTCAAGCCCATTGGATCACACCAGGGTGGTGGGAGAAGACCCAACAATGTAAATCAAGTGTATATATTGATGTTTTTCCAAGCCCCAGGTAGGATGCAGCACCAGACCCCAGCGTGTGGGACCAAAAAACTGCATTTAGCTCAGGAGAAAAAAAAAAAAACAACAACCCAAAACAAGCAATCACAGAAATGTGAAAGCAGCTGGGATTGTTACCCAGGGAGACAGGAGGCTCTTCCCCAGGATCAGCATCTCTCGCAGAGCAGGGCTCAGAGCCAACCTCTCTGATGGGGCGAGAGCTGGCAAGGGGTACCTGGGGGGGGAAGGGGAGAGCAGCAGCAAACGTGCAAGGTCAGGGAGGGTTTTCACAACGCAGGAGTCACGAATGTGCGCTCACTCGCCAGACGTGCCAAAATTCAAGCACAGAGGCTGGATCGGTCTGTGCTCATCGGGACCGGGCTGCAAAACCGGGGCTGCTGCCTCACTCGGTATTTCGCTTCCCGCTCCCCACGCCCAGAGCAGCCCGTGATTTGGAAACTCCAAATAGCTGACAGATAAGCAGCACATTCAAGCACGCTTTAGGGTTTTTTTTGAAAAGCTGAAGATGAATGACCATCAACTAATTTTAAGATCCTACTGCAGAAATAGGGAGCTTTAACAGGCCTCAGCGACTGAGATTGGGCCCCCAGAAACCCCGATTTACACCACTAACTGTGTAAGAAGAAAAACCCAAAACATGCAAGTAAGGCATTTCCCTTGGAAACCGCCTCCTTGGCATCCTCAACAGCCAGAAAAATAATACTGACCATAAACAACGACATAACTAATATTACAACTCCTCAGAGGTATATTTTGCAGCGTGGTTTTTTAGATGCCAATCTCAGTGAAATTATAATTTAAGATCTATTAATATTCAAATGGATCTCTGTCCATCAGCCAGCCAGCTTGCAATCTTAATCCGGCCTCCGGAGGGCTGAGAGTAGGAAATGTGTCCTTTCACCTTCATTTATTTATAGACAGCAGAAATGAGATCATTATTTCTGCAGCGCCGTTTCACAAAATGTGCATCTCTGACCCATTTATATCTGTGCAACACGGCTCCTAAACGTGAGCCAGAGAGTCCGGGCCGGACCCCATCCCCGCTGCTGCACCCCGGGCCGGGAACACGCAGGGACAAGCCGTCAGCGTCACTGCCAGCCAGCCTGGGGACAAGGCGGCTGAAAAGCACGACTGGAGTAGGCTCTGCTGCCAGCCAGCCGCTGGTTTAGACATTCAGAAGGTGCCCGTCCTCCTTCCGGACCTCGTCACCATCCCCATCCTGCCGCACACGCATGCAGCGGAGCATGCACAGCACATCTGATGTCACGAGTGCGCCCGGACTCAGCCCTCTCCTGGGTGGGGGGGGTAGGAAGGAGGTGGGGAGGGATGGGGTAAGGGTACCAGGGGTCCCCTCTAGGTCCCTTCTCCCAGCACACAGCCCCCCCCC
>VXAK01001252.1:70441-167298 GCA_013399435.1 Arenaria interpres | reverse complement strand
CGGGTGGAAGGGGGGCTGCAATGGGAGGGGATACAGTGGAGCGGCAACAGAGGGATGTAGTGGGACTTCAGTGGGGGTGCAAGGGAGGGATGCAGCAGGGGCACAAGGTGGGGGGTGTAACAGGGGTATAACTGTGGGACATAACGGGGTTACCATGGGGTTGCAAGGGGGACACAGTGGCACTGCAGTAGGGGTGCACAAGGGGGATACAACAGGGGTGCAAGAGGGCTCCAATGAAGCTGCAGCAGGGGTACGGGGGGACACAACAGGGGCGTAAGAGGAACGCAAGGCAGCAGTACAGGGACACAGTGGGGATGCTTAGGGGGATGCAATATCACTCCAATTGGGGGTGCAGGGGGCAACGCAACACGGCTGCAAGGGGGATGCAGTGCAGCAGTTCAAGAGGCAGCGCAACAGGAAATGCAAGGGCTGGGAAGGGGAGCAAAAGGGTGCAAGAGGAGATGTGACAGGAGTCCGAGGGGGTGCAGCGGGGTGTGTAACGCAGCTGAAACAGGGATACAATGGGGAGGTAAGGGGGTATGCAAAGGAGACACAGCAGGGAAACAAGGAGGATGCAATGAGGCTACAGAAGTTGTACAATGGGGTTGCCATGGGGATGGAACAGGGATAAAAAAGAGAATGTGATATGGCTGCAACAGGGTTGCAACAAGGAGAGACAACGGTGGATACAACAGAGATTATAACAGGGATGTTAAGGGGATGCGATACAACTGCCACAGAGCTATAAAGGGGAATGCCGTGTTACACGCCACACAGAGACCACACAGTCCCCTTCCACCAGGCCTGGGAACAAGCTTGGGGGTGGGGGACATCTGTCTCTTTCCCAGGTCCTGGGCTGGGATCAGGAAGCACAAAGCTCTGCCACATTTCCCATCGAAAGGACACAAAGGTAGAAATCAGAGCAACCCACTGATACTTTTACAGCTGAAATAGGATTTTTAAGCCTGCCATTTAGGTTACACACCTGTGACCTGTTCTCTCTTCCCAACAGATGACACTGTTTGCTCTCAAGAGCTACGTTTCAACCTGCATTTAAAATTGGCTCTGATTTTTCTTAAAACTGCCACCCTTTTGCTACAAGCAAATTTACTTTCCTTCCCCCTGGGTCACATATCAGCTTGGTATGCACCTTTAAGATATGCCCAAAAATATGAGAAAACTTAATTAAATTGGAAATGAGATCTGCTCCTGAGTAAATGCAAGCAAATTAGGTCAAATGCTCACCACATCTGTGCTTTGATAAAGGATGTCCCTTTGGTCTGGAAGGCTGGGAGAACAAAGAAAACTGGTGTAAAGGGCTTTCCAGGCCAGAGTTTACTACAACAACCAAAAGCTTTTGGTAAAATGAGCTGTCAGAAGAGATTTAGAACCGAAATTGAGGTTTTTATGTGGCCCAGTGATGGCAAGGCACACCTTCATGCAGCTTTTTTGGTTTTTTCTTTGAAGAGCTTCCCAGTTGAGCTAGGCTACCCGAAGATGATCTTCTGCTGAGATGACCTAAGCAAACACAGGAGGTGTTTCACAAGCCTTTAAATGTTGTTTGCAGAAATATTTGTTTGTTCAACTTTCTCATGCACAGCCCCAGGCTCCCGCGGGACACGTGCAGGGCAGCGCTGACTCACGCCGGGGATGGATTACCCATCGGCTGGTTATTCCAAGCCTCCTGGTGGGAACGCCCCTGGAAATAGTCATAGCAAATGACGGCTCTTAAAATAGAGAAACTGAAGCAGAGGCCTGCGGTGGTTTTATATCAAAACAAGGCATGAGCTGACAGAGGAACCCGCTCTTGCAAACTTAGCATGGGCATGCAGTCACAGGGAAGAGTCATCGGGTGTCTCCTTTGGTGGTGATGGGGAAAGGAGGGGTCTTCAGGGCTCTCCTGAGCCAGTCGCTGCCAGGACAGGGCCATGGCTTCAACATGTCATGGCCTCAGTGAGGAGGCTGGCAATGCCATGATGACTTTGTCGAACAGGGGCCAAGGCTGCTCCTCTGTCCCAGCACAGCAGGAATGTCCTTGGGCTCTCTGGGTGGCACAGGGGACCATGGGCGAATGCAGGGCAGGGCTGGGCTCCCTGCCCCCAGAGAGAGCAGATGAGGCCCGTGTTTGAGGGACAAACCCTGGCATATCCCATGGCACCTCCTTGAGGACCCTGCAGAGCTGTTCTTGTGGTGGCCACGGTGTGGCGAGCTCAAATTAAAGGCCAGTGCCTGCACTGACCTGCCCTGTACATTATGTTTCCCCTCTCAGCCCACGTACACAACTCATCACACAGCTGCGGCAGTTGGTGAGGACCAAGTCAGCCCCACGTCACCCCCCAAGACTGGCCAGTGGTTCGGAGCCCGATGCCAGCTACCCTGGCCCTCAGCTGAATATTCCTCGTTCCTAATGCCCACATCAGGAGCCAGGCTTCCCACCAGCACAGGAGCACAGCTTTGATGCTGTGACTGGGGCAAAAAATGACTTATGATCCTGTTAGAAAAAAAATGTCTTTCTGAATCAGAGTAGCCACAGAGGGAAAAAAAAAAAAAATAAAAAAAATCAGGATTGGCTATCCTATGTTCCCAGAAACAAGGCAGCAAGACTTTCACATAAACTGTCTTGTTTTGCATAGGAAGGTGGAAGCTATGGTTGGAGTCAGGCCAGGGTAGCTGTGGAGAACTGAAGCTCCTACCTCACCAAGCTGAGGAGCAGCACTGATCCACCAGATGAAAGGCTTCCATGTTATTTTCCACTGCTAGATGATGAAACCCCGGGGAGCACGGCAGGACTGTTTGCAACCATAACAAGTGAAGGCAAGGCACTTTGGCAAAGTGAATCATCTTCCCAGGGTGACTCGTCCCCATGTATTTCCACTCACACAGTGCTGGCCCCACAGCAATCCCCAGGGGACTGTGGGCACGGGAGAGCAGGGGGGCAGGCAGGTACCCCACAGCACCCATGGGACCTTGCCGTGCGCTGAGCAGGGGGCAAATTCAGTGACGTACGGCTGCCAAAATTCACCCCGCAGGGAAGGGATAAGGGCTCAGCTCACCCCGTTTGCAAACTGCAGTTCCCAGTGAGCGCAGGGGTAAATAACGCCTCCGCTCCGGGCAGCCACCCCATCACTCTTCCGCAGCTTCATTGCACAACCTGGGACAAACACAGGAACAAATGCTCCTGGCTTTTAAAACGTTACAAAGCAAGACCTACTTGCCTGTTAACAGCTTTAAATAATACTTTCTTAACATTACTGAAAGCTAATGCATATATTACACACATTTTAATTACATCTTTAACTGCTAACAATAAGGGTGTACTCATTGTCAGAAAAACCTCCTTGTTTGGTGGCTGCAATATCTTTATGGAGGTAACTTCAAAGCCTTGTCTAATTGTCGTGCGTCAAAGGCTTTATTTCAGATTACTGCGTGCTCTTCGACATCTCAGCTAAGTGGCCTCGTTCAAGAAACTGAAAACATGATGAGGCATTTTTCCTTGAACTGCTGCAGCAGGCAGGCTTCCGCGCTGTAAACCACTACTTGAACAACACTGACGTGTTCAGTTGTAAAATAAAACCGTAACCAGCAAAGGAATTATACCCTGACAGTAATTTCTTAAGTAGAACATGTACCTTCATTAATAAAGTATCAAAGAAGACCCTATTGATTCAAAACACACCTTGTATCTTGCACACCATGTATTTATACCCTCAATTACACTGAATTTCAAAAGGGTCACGCCAGGACACTTATCACTATTCCATGGCCACTGAAGCCACTTTCCAAATGACCATATTTGGTCTGCAGCCCAGCCGGGAACTTTAGCAATACAAGATGGCCTGAGCACTTTGCTACTTATTAACTTGAAATTCCAGGAGTCTTCGATAAAATACTCTGCCTGATGGTTGTGATAAGGCCACTGAGAGCCCAAAGGTCATTTCATTTGCCCAAAGGCACTTACTTTTATGGTGATGTTGTTGGTGACTTTGGGGCTGGCCCTTCCTGCTTCTCTCACTGACCTCCCCTTGCCACAGCGAATGTTGACAGAGCTGCAATCTGGGTAGAAATGATAAAAGTTAGGAAACACCCAACACCTTAAAGCCTGGCAGGTGGGGAGCGTGTGGGCCCCTTGTTCAGAAAACAGAGCTGTGGTGGCATCTGGAGAGCACCAGCCACAGTCCCTGCATTGTCCCTTGGCACTCCAACCTCAGCCTCTGCCCATGCAGAGTGCTCCCCCAGGGCTGCCCACTCCCCTTTGAGGGGACAGGCTTCTGGGGGTGGTGAAGGAGGCAGCAGGGACACCCTTGATGGGCCAGGGCTCGAGCAGGCTGGGCCAGCCTCGGCACCTTTTCCAGAAGGTGCATGGCAGCACCGGTGTCCCCAGCAGTGCTAAATGCCCTCACCAGCACACAGCCACCATGTTTTGCCCGCAGGAGGAGAAATAAAGCTTCAGCATAATGTTCAGGTGCTAAGCAAAGCCCCAGGGCGACCCCATGCCTGATGGGTGCTTCCCTTCCCCCTCGGGGCACCCCATGGGTCACGCTGCTCTTTGAGCCCAGAATAGGCTTCCTCTGCAGAAGGGGATGTGGGCTCGCCTGTGGTCTCTCCCTGCAGCCCTCCAGAGAGGGACAGGAAACATCGGAGATCCTCTTGGTCCATCTCTGCCAGCAAAAACAAAGCTGCGGGTGCCCCCCGAGGTAGCTGGGGCTGCAGCTAGAAGGAAGTGGCTGTGCCTGAGGAGTGGGTGAGGAGGAACTCCCACATTGCTGCCAGACCCTCACTGTCCCATGGGGACCCTAAGTAAACACGGGGACACATCCCACCCCATCCATCCCTCAGCACCTTCCTGGGAGTGGAAAAATGATGTAGGGCTGAATCATTGCCCCAGAGATAGCAACACACCAGACACAGCACAGGCTGTCAGCAAAGCTTGGATGAAGGACCCTCAGGAGGAGCTGGCAGGGCCTGGAGAGCACTTTCGCACTGCTTTAGAGCTCTTCCCCAAACTGGCATTAGCATTACCCACAGCCTCATCTCCTGCATCTGCTCAGGAGCAGGGAAAGGCTGAGGAGAAGCTTTATTAGGGAACATCCTGCAGGTGCTGCTCAGCTGCAGGTGATGTCCCCCATCCAGCATCATTCAGAGTAAGGAAAAAACCCAACCCAGGCTGGTTTCTCTAGCAGCTCCACCCCTCTTGTGCAAGACCAGGAGAGCCCTGAACTGGCAGGGTTCACCAGCCTGCCTCGAGCAGGTTTTATGGCCTAATAAGGAGCAAAGAATAATAAGGAGCGCAGAAAGTGCAATAAACAGAGAGATAGAGGGGTACAGAAAGGAGACTGCGGTCCCTATGTCCTCCCTGAGCGTCACCTCGCTGCCGCCTGTCCCTGTGGAGGGTGGCTCTGCCTGTCCCACTGATAACACCTGGGATGGAGGGGAAAGGGGAGGCTGATAAGTGAGCAGTCCTGGGGACAAACACGGCACTGACGAAGGATGAGGTTCAGGGTTAAAGCCCTCATAGGCACCACAACAAACATTTGCTTTTTGACGCCAGGGTAGCCAAAGCAAGCCTGGTTTTGGGGGGAGCTCCAGGTTTTGGTGACCCTGACCCTAAGGCTGCAGCCGCCGTCGCAAGCCCTTGGCTCACGCTGTGCTTTCAGCAAGGTCAGGCAGGAGATTTACAGCCCTTAAAGCTGTGGCTTTCCTTCCCTATTTATTAGTTTCCTCCCGAGCCTGTCCTGCCCGGGGCTGGCTCATTAGGGACCTGGCAGAGAGAAAGCACCCTGCAGCCCCTGCGTCGGGAGGTGGGACGCTGGATCCCCAGGCAGCTGTGTTGGTTAGGGAGCACCAGGGCAGCGTGCCCGCCTGCCCCTCGCCAGCAGCAACCGCTCCCAATCCCCATCCAGCCAAAACGGATTCACAGCGCCCATTCCTGCTCTCGCAGCACGAACCCCGGAGAGCCGCAGCCGCCCCCCCAGCAAGACTGGGATCTCGCTGTGGTCAGCACTGCTGGGAGCCCCCCATGTGCTGTGGTTTGTGCCAGCTCCATCTGACCCTGTTTAATTGGTTTAGGCGGTTTCGGGAGCCATGCACTGGTGCTGCTGCCTCTGGATCTGCATGGGCGGCCGCGCGGGAGGGCAGCGGGGTGCCAGCAGCCTTCATGGCTGTTTTCAGGAAAAGGAGAGAAGATGTGAAAGCATGCTGTAAGCACAGGGAGAAAAATCCAAGACACTTGAAGATACCATTTAGCCTGACTTCTTGTTAAAACTCCTGCACTTATACCTGGTCGGGGGCCAACAAACGCATCTCCATCCGAGGGCTGGCATGTGGTGGAGGAGGAAGGGAGGGCAGGGGGATGGTTTCCCTGCAAAAGCCACCCCAGCTGCAGCATCCTCACTCAAGTGTCCTCTTGGCCAAACTTGTGTGTCCCCTTCAGCCACATGGCACAAGCCAGACCCACATGCACACACCTTGAGTCACCAGCCCGAGACTGCTGTACTGGGGACACTTGGTCAGGAGTTTGGGGGACAGCACTGCGGGCATCACATACTTTCCCCAAGGCTGCACCATGGTGGCTGAGCCAGCAGGCCCTGTTAGCTGTGGGCAAATGGACGTGGCTGTCCTGCAGCAACCATCCCACAGCAGGGCACATCACAGCCCTGGGTGAAGGTAGAAGCGGGTAAAAGGACATGGCTGAAGCACTGGATGGTTTATCACTTTCTCACAGCACAACTCTCCAACCAAAGGAACATCAGAACAAAACATGGACATGGTCAAAACCTCCATGTCCAGGGTGTCCCACCACCATTGCCTTTCACTGGGGTTTCTCATGCCCACCACTAGTGCCTTCCAGAAATGCCTGTCTCCCCACCACTGCTTCCTGATCCCTTTCGCCATCTGCCCCATCCACCTCCTGGTCCTGCAGGATCTTGATGTCTCTCCTGGGGTGGTCCAGGGAACTCAGTCCTGACCCAGCACTGCTCGGGGTGGTCCCAGCTGGTGCCCAGGTGTGGCAGCCAACCCACAGCGGGTGCCTCCTTGTGGGGAGAGATGCTGGGGTCTGATGGAGTAGTTGTTCCTCCAGGGTGGAAAGTTTGGCTCAGAAGAGCCAGTTTTCTCTCCCAAGGCAGAAGTTCAAAGTCTCCATGCTGCTTCATGCTGGGAGATGAAAGTGAGGGAAAGGAGGAAATGGCAATTCCTGTTCAAGTTCGTGATCGACACAGCTGACTGCTCAGTGTGACCTCCCAACTGGCCACAGAGGGACGGACACACAAACACTCACATTCACATATATATATTTATAGCCACACTCCCAGCAACTCATTTTGTCCAAGTTCCTGAAGATGTTGCTCTTCATCTTGCTTTCACTCTTCAATTTCAACCCATTGCTGAGCCTAAAAATCTGCTCCTTCAATGTAAGGTCTTTTGGAGAAACAAAAATAGCCAGACCTGAAGTCGTCGATGCTGTCGTAAAGGTATGTTCATTTGACTGGATGAGACAGACATTAAGCTGTCCAAGGATTTCTTAGCTACATAATCTTGCACCTTATTTGTTTTTCACAGTTGAATTTCAAGTTAAAAAAAAAAAAGGCGTTAATAATTTAAATAATTTTATTACTCTTAAAGTAAAAATAAGCCTGTGGTTGAGTAGGGTGTTTGCTGTTATTTTAGCCCGCATGAGAATATAAAAGAAACAACATTTGCTGTTTCCTTTGGAAAAAGAGTTAGGAAAGGAGGAAAACCTCTGTGGCACAGTAAAAATAATTTTTGCTTTGAATCCACAGAGCTTTGTTTTGTGATACTTTATTTACCTTGCTTATGTGCTAATTATTCTGAAATATTTTTGTCTAATTAAACTTATTCTCAGGACAGCAGAGAGTATCATATTAGGGTGTGGCACAAAATTGAAAAGCCTAATTGCTAATTTATGTAACTAAACCCTCACCATCAGGCTTCCTCTGCAGCAGCTGAAGACAACTCAGCTTTTCAAAAGAACCATGTTTTGGACTTACAGCTTTTGCCGGTCCCTTCCAAGGCACCGCAGTAACGGAGGATGTGGTGCTTGGTGTTAGTGGGATGGCTCCGTGTGCCAAGCGGCAGCAGCGAGGGATGCCACCATTTAGCTGGGCTTTAATCCTTTTGTTGCAAACAGTTGGAGAAGAGGGATTTGCTGGCATTTGCATTTCTGCGTTGTTCTTCCTATACTGCCAGCGCTATAGGTCAAGATATACTAAATTATAGGCAATATATTAATTTCTTATCAGGTTCAGGGGGCAAAAAGGGGCTTTTTTTCCACGAATATCACCCACAAGGTTCGAAGAGCAACAAAACCAGGGGCAGAAGGAAGCTCCCGGGTGTGCTGGGCTGTGGGCTGAGCTGGGGTTTTCCAGGGGGAACCCTAGCACCAGCAGTGTGAGCTGAGCCAGGCTGGCTCCCCTCTCCTCCCCAGCACCTCCTCTGCCGTGCAGCAGCCCGTGGGTGCCAGGTCCCCGTTTCCAGACCAGGGGTTGCTTTGGGCTCCACGGGCTGTTTTGGAGGGGTCTGCAACAGATGACTGGGACAGGCGAATGCTGAGAGCACACACAGCTTTCGGAGGGTGCAGCATAGCCATAGGACCCTGGGGGCATATACAGCAGAAAAAGGGTGAAAACCGTTGCAGAGGGTTGATGATAGACCCTGACTGACTCCTCTCATTGCCCCCCTAAAAGCTCCTGCCACAACCATTTGGGAACCCACTGAATTGGGATGCTTGTGCACAGTGCTGGTCCCGAGCAGAGAAGAAAACCTGTGTGGGGAGGGGCAGGGAGAAAAGCAAGACTGACTGTAGGGGTGGGGGGCTGCAGGGAGCACCCCAGCAGTGGCGGGGGGGAGGAGGGCAGCTCACAGCAGCAGCTCTCGCTGCCCCTTCTCCTCCACGCTTCCTCCTCAGGGACACGCACAAAAGTTTTTCGACAAACCCGAAACCGCTCTGCTCTGAGTTCCTTCTCACAGCGCCTGTCACGGTGTGGGGCGGCTCTGAAAGCAGAAGGGCTTCGCTCCCTCCGCTGCCCCCCTCCTACGACCCCAGGCTGGGCTCCACTTCTTCCACAAAGGACTTCCCCTGCACCAGTAACCACTTCTTTCTGGCGTCTTTCTAATTCTCCACAACCCACTGCGTGCAAACCTGCTTCTGCTCCTTCCCCCTTGCAGATCATTTCTCGCTGCGACATCACGTTGCTGATGGAAATAAAGGAGAACAAGAACCGGGTCTGTCCTCTCCTGGTGCAGAAGCTCACCAGGTAGGGTGGCCATGGGCAAGGAGGCAAATATTGGGAATGATGCTTGGCAAGACCCCGTGCTCTGCTCGGCACTGGGGCAAAAGCTCAGGGTCTGGGCTCTGTCCCAGCTGTCGAGGAAGGACCAGGTTCTGGCAGCCTCACTGAAGGTCATGAGCAAAGCCAGCTCCAGACCAGTGTAGGACACGTATTTTTAAAACAAAATAAGATTTGATTTGTTAAAGATTAATTCTCAAAAGAAAGCAGAAGGGAGGGACAGGCTGGCACTGGCTGCGGCAGGGCAGCCGCCTTTCTGCAAGGTGAGGAGTTGATTTAGACTGGGGGTTGCCTGCCAGGGCTGGGTCCAGAGGAGAGCGCAGCGTACGCCTGGCTGGAGGCGAGACCCAGCTGAAAGAGAGACAGAGGCTGCAATAAGCAGGGAGGGGGTAGAGTGAAAGAGCCACTGATGGGGCACAGGTCCAGACAACTTGTCCTGTGAAGGTCTTTTGTCTCTACCACCCGTCTCTGAGGTCAGGAAGGCAACATCCCATACCCACGGGCACAGGCAAAATTATCTCTTCCTCGACCCCTTGTGAACACAGAAATAAACTCAGGAAAACCACTTTCCTCCCAGTCAGCTGAAGGGGTCGAAGGAGGAATACAGCTGTGTGATCAGCGAGAGGCTGGGAAGGAAGAGCTACAAAGAGCAGTACGCCTTCATCTACAGGTGAGCGAGCTCCCCTTGCCAACCAGCCAGCCCCTTACTCTGCCCTCTCCCACCACAGCCCTCTAGAGACAGACTGGACACTGCGGAGGTGACTTTGCTCCAAGAGAGCTGGAGAGGTGCAAGTTGTGCGGGTGGGATGGGCCGTGCCTGCATGTGGGGACCATCAGGCTCCAGGTCAGAGCAAAGTTGGTGTTAGACATGTCCCAGCGAGCTACAAGAGTGACTATCCCCCATCCTGTTCATGCTGCTGCAGACAACATCTGGTATCAGTGAAACAAACCTACCAGTACCCTGACACCCAGCCTGGGGATGAGGATGCCTTCTCCAGAGAGCCCTTCGCCGTCTGGTTCCAGTCTCCAAAAACCGGTGAGACGTTTCAGAAAGAAATCTTTCTCGCACTGGCGAGTCTCACGGAGCCTGGTGGTGCCAGCTGGACCTGGGCACGTGGTGAGGGCAGGCGAAAGGGGACTTATCCTGGCCCCACGCTGCATTTCCTTACAAGAGCAGCATCTGCTTTAGGGGCTGCTGCCTCTGGCATCGCCCGCAGCTCGGTGCACACCACAGCCCTGCCGCCGGCAGCCCCAGGAAAGCCTCTGCCACCGCCACAGGCAGTGGTTCCGCGGATGTGCCCCATGCCACTGGTGCAGCCCCAGGCGCAGCCATTGCCGTGGGTGTCGGAGCAGGGTTTGCCTTGCCCCGACACAGCACCTCACCTCGCAGCTCAGCTGATGGGGAGCCCCCTGCAACCACACAGCAGTCACCTCTGATCCCCAGCCAGAACAGAAGCTGTTTCTTCTTCAGAAGAACCTTCCTGCTTCCAAGTCACTCTCTGTTTCTCTGTGATTCAGAGCGTGTTTAACCATTACATTTTTTCCTCTTCTTTTGCCTTGTTTTCAAGCTGTCAAAGAGTTTGCTATAATCCCTCTGCACACCACACCGGAGACAGCAGTACGGGAGATTGACGAGCTCTATGATGTGTACTTAGATGTGAAACAGCGCTGGAAAACCGAGGTTAGTTGACACATCTATGTTACTAACAGCAGCTTTGGTACTGAGTCACTTGGCACGCTCTTCAATATTCACAGCCTGATAAAGTTAAAACCCTTGATAGCGAGCCCCAGGTTTTGAGTATCTCTCTAATGTCTTTTCATCCAGTTCTCCACATTTTAACTGGTAAACTTGAGCTCCCGATAAAACTGCTGTTTTGTCAGCATGCCTTGGTGGTGAGCCCAGCAGAAAGGAGAAGCCCTGCTGCACTCAATGAGCACTCACTATTTGAGCTGTGTGGGTTATTGAGAGCACCTGTTGACCTTAGAAGTCCTTGCCAGTCTTCTTTTGAAGAGCTGTCCTCATGATTACTTTTGAAAACCCTCCTACCTTCCAGAACTTCATCTTCATGGGGGACTTTAATGCTGGATGCAGCTACGTTCCCCAAAAGCAGTGGAAGAACATCCGGCTGAGGACTTATTCAGAATTTGTCTGGCTAGTTGGTGACAAAAATGATACTACGGTGAAGAGAAGCACCAGCTGCCCATATGACAGGTAAAGGGTTCACTGCCAAACCGTTCCCTGTTTATGACTTTCTGAGAAAAAAAAACATATAGAAAGGTGTCAGTGACTGTCAGATAAAGCAAATGTGCACGACGCCTTCAAAGATAAAGCAGTGTCCAAGGGAAAACGAGATCTGAATACTGCTAGTCAGGACCACAAAGCACTTTGCAGGATTGTTGGCAAGCAGTTTTGCAGAAAGGGCAAGATTTCATGCAAGAACTAGCTGTTGTTGTGACTTAGGTGGAGATAAATGACAGGCAATTACGCAGCACTTCTCATCTGCAGGGAGCCCTGCAGGCACCCAGGTGGAAGGTGCTCCTGGTGCTGGCTTTGTGCCATGGTTTTTGCTCTTGCATTCATAATTTGGATTGACAAATGCAAAATCCAGTTCTGCTCAGGAGGAGGGACACCTCGCCTTCCCCCAGCACGTGGCGAGTCCAGCTGTTACCTGCAGCTCCCTCAGCTGGGACAGTAAATACATCAGCTTATTAGAGCCCAGAGTAAGGCAAGACATAAACCTCTTGCAGAATGAGCTTCTGGATCGAGGCAGGACTTCACTGAGACTCCAGTCATTGGTGTCCTATGATTTTTGTATCCAAAATATGGCTTAGAACTTCGCAGCACTATCGAGGTGGATTTAGATTCAAGTCATGTAACGTTGGCTTCCGAGGCCAACACACACCAAGGTATTTAGGGGTCTCAGTCCCAAGGAAAGCAATCAGCCAAACTCAGCAGAAAGCAGATGCATGCTGGTCTCTAAGTAGGCAGCCCATGGGAAAGGACAAACTATACGTAGCTGTGACTCCATCAAGGCCACCAGCTCGGTGCAGCATGGCTGCCGCTGATCAAGCACCCCATAACAGCACCTCGCTCCTTTGCTCCTTGCAGGATCGTGGTCAGCGGGCAGAAGCTCATTCACGCCGTCATGCCACAGTCTGTCAACATCTTTGATTTCCAGAAGGACTTTCAGATGACTGAGGAGCAGGTAGGCACAGCCCAGGCTGTGGGCTGAGACAGGAGCACAAAGCCAATGGTATCCAGGCAGTTTTGAACATGGTTTTGTCCATAAAACCATTGTATCCTCCCCTAAAAGGATGCAATGATCACGTTGCACCTCCCCACATCCACCTCCCCAGCACCATGGTGAAACCCTCCAGTACAGGGTTTGGAAAGAGCATGGCCAAATGGCTCCCAACCTCCCTGTGCCCTTGTCTTGCAGGCACTGGGGGTGAGCGACCACTTCCCTGTAGAGTTTGAATTAAAAGCAAAAGGTGGCTTCTTCAACTGGCTGAAATCAAAGTTTTCAAGGAAGAGGAAACCAAGAAAGAGCCGCCACTTGAGCTCATGAGTGCACTGAGTCCTCTCACGTGGCGTGGAAATACATGGATGCCAACAGATCTTGTAGAAGACTAATGTAGATATACTCACAGCAAGTGCAATATTTAGTGGAAAAAAACGCAACAAATATTTTGTTAAAGTTCAAGAAGGCGAAATAAACCTTCAGGTTATTTTCCTCATTGTATGCAAAGATGTATCAGCTAGAAGCAGCATACTGTAATTACTGTACCGATCACAAAGGCAAGGAGCTACTGCAAGGGTGAAATACTTTCATGTACTTTACTGTAACACCCGAAGGGCAGGTATCTCCACGTGTTCACGCAGGCTCTGGAGCTCTGCCATTCCTCTGCAGGGGCAGAGGGATTAAAAGGATGTTTCTGCATCGTGTGTGTGTGTGTTGACGCTTCAGAGCTGCAACCGGCGGGACACGGGTCTGTGCCTGGTGATCTGTGATGTAAAATGTTGCTGAACTTAAGAGTATTTGTTCGGTGTGGGTTTGAAACTGCCCACAGCATCGAGGGCTTGAAAAGACAGAAAGAAAAGACAAGGAGACAGGCAGTGAGAGCCTCTTTTCTGCACTAACCCAGCCAGGGAGCAGGAGGAACAGAGCTCTGGTGGTTCCCACCCCTGCCTGCCTGCTGCTGTCACCCTGCCTGCAAACCTCAGGTGAGACGCCCTGAGGATCCCAGGTGCCAACAGAGAGCATCAGCAAAGCTTAAATTAAAATCTGATTTCAGTATCCTGACGTGGAAGTGAGCTGCATCTCCCCCCACCACCATCACCACCCCGAAAAGCCTCCATGGCAGCCTAAAGTTCTCCGATGAACCAGACTTTAATGATGATTATTTAACGTAGTGGTGCAGCACTCTGTTTTCTCAGCTCAGCCCACAGGCTGTATTTAGTGCAAACCAAACCCTGTCACACAGATGGCATCTGAAAAGTGAGAATAATCCAACCGTTAGTAGAGGCAAATATTCCTCTCCCTTCATCAACACCCCCCAGTCAGTCTGCTGGCGGGACAGGGAGGGCTAGCAAACAAGATAGGCTTTTAGGGGAGGAAAACAGTTTGGCCTTTGCGAAACTCACTGTCTGGGGAGAAAGAATTTGAAGAAAGAAAATAAATCAAGAGGAGATTATCCCAGGAGGATGCATGCAGGGCAGACAACAAATCCTGCAACTTTCAGTAGCAATTAATCGTGAAATGATACAGCATTTCATAAGCTCCCTCGGTTATACTCCAGTCAAGGCAAAAGGAAAGAGCCTGATTTAGAACAAATATTTACATTGGGATTTTTATAGAAATGCCACTGTCTGGCTGACAGCAGTGATGGTCCATGTGAAGGCTGAAATCAGTCTAAGTCTTTGGCCTCACGTCTGTGTCCTACATAAGATTCCACTTTTGGCTTTCAGAAAAAAAGCAAAGCACAAAGGAATAAATCACACTCCGGGAAAGCAATAATGGATACATTCAATCATGAAAAATACGTAAATATGACTAAGTTTTATTGAAAAAGCTTTGTCCTTATTTGTGACATTGAATATAATCCTTTACCCAGCATCTGAAGGTAAGAGACGTGGCCAGAGTAGCTGCTGCAGCGGCTGCAGCCTCAGGCAGGGTGTTAGCGGCTGTCGGTCCGGAGATGCTCTTGCAGAAAGACTGAGCATTTGACTGGCAGAGAGACATCCTCATGCTAAATGATGCTCCTCTGTGGAAAGCTGGGATGCATTTTTGTGGGACTCAAAGCAGAGAAACAGCATCTGCACTGGGTTCATAACATTTGATAAGGGCCGGGAGATGTCCAAAGCTCGTACAGTCAGCACAGTCACTCTCTATAGATATTCCTGTGTATATTACATACAGGCATTAGATAATACTATAATTACATCCTGAAAATGTTTAACAGTTTATGTCACCTCTAGATTTTTCCCCATCAGGGGATCATTACCCTGTCTGTCCCAACTGCAAAGGTGTTTTTAAGTTGTTCCAGCCTGCAGGAGCCTCAATGTATTCTACAGCCAGAAAAAAGCTTCTCTTTATATGAACAAGGCTTCTTGAGCTTTACTTATGATAAAACAGAAGTGTTTTACTGGGAACCCGAAATGGCCTGGAGAGATTTTGTCTCATGCAAGCCAGATCTCAGATCATGGCTGGGAAAGAAACAAAGAGGCTCTTCAGAAGCTGAAAACTCTTTCCTCCACAGCAGCCCTGGCCAGGCAAGGACACAGAGCAGATAGGATTCAGCCAAACAAAAAGTGCGAAGACCTCCCAGCCCCTCAGGTTTGGGTCCTTGCAAAGCCCCTCTCTAATGCATGACATCTTGACTGACACACAGACACCCCCAGCCCCATGGAAGGTCCCTGCTGCCCTGAATTGGGGATGGAGCCAGGAGTGCCCCTCACCCTGCAGAAACCCACAGAAATATGGCTTTTGCTGCCCTGGAGGAGTGAGTCCCTTGGCAGGGAAGCCCCCAGGGACCCCCAGTAGCAGCCCAAGGCAAGACTGCTGTTTCTCCATAGCCTCCATCATCTCCACTGGCTAGGTTTGTCCATCTGCACCTTGGTCTCATCTAAACAGGGCTTGTGTCCTCTTCCTGGCCTTGGCACCGCTCCTCACTAACCCCTGATGGCCCTGACACCTCTCTCTCTGTGTGCCAGAAGGCACGAGATGCTTTGGCCCTGGGAAAGGCTCTGTATACCTCCTTTCAACTCCTTTTAGATAGTGGCAGCAATAAGGACACAGGATAGCTGGTACAAAACCCCACAGGAACACACGTGGCTTGTTATTTGGGGTCTCTATATCCCCAGACACAGACCAACACAGCATGCACTGGGACTGAACATATGGCACTAGGGGAATATTAAGAAATGATATTTGAACCACCATAAATCAGACAAACATGCTGGGATGTGCTGTTTACTGAACTGCATGGGAGAGGGGTCAGCAGGACCAGGGTCCATCCCCTCTCTGCATCAGGGCAGGTGTCCCCAGGTCTGAAGCCCTCAGGCACAACAATACCCGTGTGCAGCCCAGCCTCTCTTATTTGGGTTTACATCCACATTTGCTTTGCTTTCCTGAAAGTTTAACTGTGCACAAATACACACAGACATGAGCAGTTCAAGCCTGAACACCCTCCAAAGCTCCTGCTGTTTCCCTACTGCATGGGTGAACAGAATCAGGTCCCGAATCCACCACTGATGGGGCTTAGGCTGGGACCCATATGCATCCCATGTCTGATCATACAGCTGTGCACGTGTACAGATGTATGGCCACATACAGATGTGCAGCAAGCAATTGAGCTGCAGCCCCGAGAAAGACTGTGTTGTGTTATCGCACAGCGGGGCCAGTAACACTGATAGAAATATCAAAGGCAGAAAAATCAAAGAGCTTACCGGCGTGGGACTGCCGAAACCAGCAGTTGGTCCAAGCCTGGATGCTTCACGGCTCCCTTGGTGTCTGGAGGGATGGTGGGGAGCAGCTCAGAGCCCCAGGCTGGACTTTGCCACACACGGATGGAGAATTCACCACGGAAAAGGACCAAGAGCAGAGCAGGGGTTCCCTTGGCATTGCTCGCATGGCACCTGGTGGGACTTTTCTCTGCCGAGCAAGCCAAGGAGATGGAGAGCAGAAGGTGAAGACAGCAGTCACCTTTTCCCTGCTTTTATTCAAAAAGGAAAACAATGTGAAAATTCACTTTTCTTTTCTTTTTTTTTTTCACCTATGGGTCATTAAAAATATTTCCACAACCTCTGTCAGCCCCTTGCCCAGGATAATTCTGGTTTCTCCCTTCTGCAAGGGCGGCAGGCCACCCCACGCTGCGGAGCCATCGTGCATTAAATATTATTATGGCACCCTCTGGTGGCACCGCTATAAATCCCAGCATCGGGGCTGGGGGGGTCCCGCGGTATTTACACCCAAACGCCACCGCACAGACAGCAAACCTGGCTGTGGAAACACAATTTCATCCTTCGCTGGGAGCTCATAGATCCACGTCCCCACAAGTGTCCCTCTGCAGGGCTTTTCACTGTCGAGAGCTGGCCTGCTGCTGACCCCAGAGTGTCCCTGGTCTCCCTGTGTCTGTAAATGAGTTTTGCAACAAAAAGGTAGCACGTTTTTTGGCTCCAGGCCTGTTCATTCATTGCCCACAGTTATTTAACTAGGAAACACGCTGTGATGACCTTTACAAGGCCACCCCGCTGGCCGGCAGCGGCTCCCAGGACCTCACTGGCAGGTCATGGGGCACATCCACCCAGGGGACTCCCTGGTGTCCCCCTCCATACCTGAGCGGCAGCTGGATTCCTCCATCAGGGATCACGGCCTTTCCAGCCCCCCCGGCCCCTTGGGATGTCTTTCGGTGACTCCGCTTCTGCCCTTTGTGTGGTTTGTACCTGGTTTTGCCATTGAGGTAAGGCTGCTCCAGCACAAGCTCCCCTCCCTGCCATGCCCAGCTGTGCCAGGAGCCCCGACCCCTTTCTCCGGCACTGGGGGAAACCGCGATCTGGATCGGGGTCTCTTTCTGCAGCCCCCCAGGCCAGATTTAGCCCATTGTTCCTCTCTGCATCCCACGGGTTAAGTGACACCACCTCTACACTATCACCTGGTATGAAACGATGAACGCCCTCTCTATGCAGCTTGGTCTTCTAGGCGGTGCAAAAAACAAGGTTAAATACTTCAAGTGTCATTTTAGATACAGTGCCTCAGCTGTCAGTATTTGCAGGGTACTTTCACTTCGTCCAGAGACAGATTTGACCGGGCTGGATGGAGCTTTGAGCAATCTGGTCTAGTGGGAAGCGTCCCTGCCCACAGCAGGGGAGTTGGAAGTTGATGATCTTCAAGGTCCCTTGCAACCTGAACCATTCTATGATTCTGTGATTTATAGGAATTAATCTCCATGTTGGCAAAGGAACCAGAAACCTTCCCTGAAAAGCTCTGCAAATGTCGGCACTTGAGACGTAACCGCTTTCTGTGTGTCTCAGCTGGGAGGGGAGCCTGACCCCAACCATTTTCAGTGAAGCCAGATGCTGAATTATCCCTCCCCCCAAAAAAAGAAAACATACTCTCACAGGACATCACTGTCAGAAAGAAATACCCTCCCAGCTCCTCCACAGGGCTCAAAGGAGTCAACAGGCTTCCAGCTAAGCATGGATGTAAATATTTGCAGTACCAAGGTCCCACAGAAAGGCAGTCAATCACAGGAAAGAGCTGTCAAACATACCTCTGGGTCCTGCTAAATCATATTTTGCCTTTCAATTATTTTATTTTTTTTTTTAAAATCACATATATTAGACTTTCATTCATGTTATATAAAGAATGCGCTTTAAATCCTGGTCAAATTAATAGCGACATGAGCTATAAATCCAGCCTGACTTAGTGACAATGTTTTTCTAAGCATGCAATATAAATTCACAACTACGAAAATTAACTCTGAAAGTCTGAGAAATTCTGAAAAGCCATTTAAAAGCATTTTCCCAGGAGGCCCCAGGGAAACAGCCCCGCACAAGAGGGAGAGCTGGCAGCAGGGCTGTTTTGATAACCTTCTCTGAGAAGGACCTGCTGAATATTAATGATTGCTGCAGGCTGCAGAGAAAAAACAAATTTCTGTAGCCCGTCCTGCTGCTTCATCTTCAGCTCGGATGGAGCTGTGAAGATGTGTCACCTCATGGCTAGATGGGGAATATCTCTAAGTTACAGTAACATGGGGAAAAATCACTTTTTAAAATAAATATTTGCTTACAGAAGTTGGGGAGTGTGATGTTTAAAGGGTACCAGGCAGGTTTCCTCCTGGCCCAGCTCTGGCAGCGACAGCTCGTCCTGCATCACCGCTGCTGCCAGCAAAATTTCAGCCACTCCTTTCTGCAATCCTGGATGCAGACAGGAGATGTACAAAATAAGGAAAAAAAAATAAATAAGAAAGATGATAAAGATAAGATCCTCGCACAGAATAAACACCTGGGGATGTTGATGGCTGCTTTGCAAGACCCCATCCCCTTGGTGCCAGCGGGTCCAGAGCTGGCCCTGACCTGGCAGAGACCAAACTGGGCAACCGGTTTTGTTTGTCCTGTGGGAGAGAGCGGGGCAGCCAGCTGTCATGATAACAAATGTTTTGGAAAGAGCCTTTCTTCGAACAAATACAAAACACTGTGTAAAAAAGCATCGTGCCATTCCCTGAACGAACAGTTTCATGCAACTCCATCCCAGTTTCTGTCAAGTGATGTCTGTTTATGTGTAACCACTTTGGACAGGCTTTTAAAAGTGATTAATACATAATTTATTTCCCTTTTTCTAAGTAAGAAAGGTGCATTGTCTGTACTGCAAGTACATTTTAATGTGGGGTGAAGAAAAAAAAATCAAATCCATTTGGAACCAATACATTTAGAAGTTACAACTGAGAAAAAAAGCAGGTTCTGGATTGGAAACTTCACAGTCTCGCTTTCCACAGACAATTAGAGGGAAAACTAATTACAGGGTTTGCATAATCTGACCAAAACCAGAGTCCTGCTAAGCAACAGCCCCACCACCTGCATTGCTAATACACCCCACAAATGTCAGAGCAGCTCAGGGCTTCTGGGTGGGTGAAGGGGGATCTGTTTTGGACACACGAAGTACTCTGTGCAGCCTCAGGCCTGGCATGGACCAGAGACTTCCTGCTGCAGTAACATCACCATAAAAATTAAATATACTGGATTATCTTTTTATATATAAAAAGATACATATATATAAAAAGATACACACACATATTTAAAATACTTCAAGGAGTAATTTGAAATAATTTAAAGAGGTAATAATTTAAATTATTAAAATAAAGATAAATATATTTAATTTGTTTAAGATAATCACTTACACTGACACTGGAAAGGGCAAATAGGCACCATCAGCCCCACGTTCAGCCCAGCTGGTCACCAAACAGCCCAGCCGCCACCAGCTCACCCCAGCACTGCCATCACGGGGGACACGATTTAGCTCATGGATAAAGCAAGGCAGTTGGTGCTACACCCCAATCCATACCATTCCAGGGAGCAGCTGGAAGTGCCCATGCCCAGGGATTTTCCCCAGAAATGATGCGTAGCCGGGCACTGGAGCCCTGCAGAAGGCAGCTTTGTGCCCAGCCTGAAGGACACCCACAGCAAACCAGGACCTTTACCAGGGTCAGGGTGCCTGACAGAGCCAGGCCTGTAACAAGCTGCCTCCCCCAGTGAACACGAGACCTCCTGCATCTTTTGTATCAGGCACAATACAACAAAAGGCGTCCATTCACATTTGTGAGTGGTGCAGAAAGCAAGGGCCCTGCTGCCAGCAGCGTGCTGCAGGAACTACGTGGGTTTGGAGGGGCCATCAACCACCTCAACTCCCCCCAGGAGCAGCCTCCAAGGCTTCGATCAGAAGAGAAGTGGAGGATGCTCTCCTGATTGCATTTCTGCAACAGAGCTGCACAAAACGGAATACAATTCTCAGTTTTGAGCAATGCCCAAGTATGCAAGGTATCTGCCATGCTGGCTCCAGAGATGGCCACCAGAGGCAGACAGAGTTAAGGCCAGGGACACCCAGAGGGATCTTAAGAGGGGACTGCAACAGGTCCCCAAACCGAAGGGGGCCAGCAGGTAGCAAATACCCGCAAGACCCCAGGGTACAGCAGGAACAAGCACAGCACAGGGACAGAGACTGCTACAGGACGAGCTTGAGCAGCGTGGAGCGAAGGACAGGCAGAGTGTGCAGGTTGTGAGGAGCTCCAGCTCCTGGACATCTCCAAACATTCCCTCTCCTTGCCCACTAAAATGAACAAATGCTTCTGGCATCAAACCCCAAAACCAATACCAGACCGAGGGATGGGATGCTCTTGAGAGTTACCATCGTTCGGTAACTGGTGTGCTGCGGGGACTTACCTTCCACCACCCACCAAAACATCTGTTGAATCTTCTGGAGGTGCAGTAGGTAGGCAGCAGGTCCCAGCAGGCTTTCCTATGTGGCAGTGCCCTGAATTATGGGCTGCCCTGGGTCACTGGCCACGAGCCCGCAAGGGTCGTTTAAACTACCGAGGGCACTGCCAGATCTAGGCAGATCTAGCTGCGTGCCTGCAGGACAGTTTCAGCCATGAGGAGGGATGGATGAGTTCCCAGTTGCACCCACAGGCCAGATCCTACTGCAAACCATCACCAGAGAGATTATAAACAAAGAACCTAAGTTCAACCAAATTGGCAGGAAAAAAACCAATTCCACAGCTAGAGGCAAAAAAACCCCGCATATCAGTCCTCTGTAAATAATGAAGAAAGCGCAAGTCTACCCAGCAAGAGGCACTGAGACACCAGCAACCTGGTAGACCACCATCCCAGCCCCACAGCTGCCTGCTAAGGTGGGCCCTGCAAATGGAAACTTTCATTGAGGTGCCAAAGACCAAAACCAGAGCACAGTTCCCCCCAAAGCACCGTTTTGTACCCAACACAAAGTCAGTCCTCAGCTGCCAGAGCTGGTGGAGTTGGCTGAATGTTGTTACCAAAATCAACACAGCCAAGTTGCACCCAAAGCTCTTCTCATCAGCACCACCAGGTGCTTCTGTTTTTCGCAAGTTAATTTTTGTGGCCACCCCACAGCTGTCAGTGCCCAGGCAAGGCAGAATTGCTGGCTTGAAGCAGAGCTCAGCTTCTGCTGGAGGTAACCTCAGACAAAGTAACAACCAGGGTCCATCACCCGCACCAACTCCCATTAATTTCAGCTACTGCGATTAGACCATGATGCCAAGGAGTAACAGGCAAGAGAAGTCCAGACAAGAGCAGGGTTACCGGGAAATAGGAGTTACACAGGCTCAAGGCTCTCAAGGTTTCCTCAACCCAACAGCTGTATCCAGGTTTTTTTGGTTTGTTTGGTTTAAAAACATTAAATAGGAGGTTCAGGCTGACGTAGCACAAAGCTAATGAAACCCAGTTAACTATAAAAAGGAAATAATCTGATAAACCTGGGGCAGGAAAGTCCTTGGCAGCCGCTGCGTCTCAGGTTTCAGCAGGGCTTCCAGCAGGAGCCGTGTTTGGGAAAACATCTGCTGGTTTCCTTGGCCATGCGCGGGAGCCGGCCGGCCCCAGGTGCAGTGGGAACCACCTTCTGCAAACACAGCCCCAGGGACTCAGAGGAGCCAGCGGGTGCCACTGGCATCACCCGGGATCAGACCCATCACTCCTCTGTCACCTCAGGGGACACACTGCTCTCCAGCTCCCCTGCCCCCGTACCCGGGGTCTACGGCACAACCACATCATGCCCCATTCACACTCCGCATGCTGCTGCTCAGGACCTTTATGCCACAACTCAAACTTTTGCCAGACATTTTGTTTTAAGGAGAAAAAAGAGAAAAAAGCAAAAAAAAATGAATGGCACTGAGGTTATGGCCAAGTTTTTCAGGGCTACCTGCACAGCTCGCGGGCCAGGGGTTATTCAGTCTTGCCTAAAGCTACTGCACGCTGTAGTTTTAGTTTGAGCTTTACTGACTACATATGAAAAGAATCCAATGTTGTTTTTAACATGCACATTTTAATGAAGCAAAAATTTCTATTTAATAAGTTATAAGATACAATTTTACAATCCTGCATTTTATTCCAGTTTATTTTGTTTTTACTTCCTAGTTTACAATGTAATGAGCATTTCACATTAAGGCACAAAAAAAGCACAGTAAAAAAACCCCAACCTTCCTTTATTTCCCCAATGACTGTGCTGGAGAGTAGTGCATCCACACGTAACTACAGAACCGTAAGCATGAACTTCTCCCTAGGGACAGACAGTGACGTTTCAACAGGTTTTCAACAAATCCTACCTTGTCCTAATTGCAGAGTTAAAGCTCATTTGGAGAGTTTACTAAAGCTCCAGCAGCTGACAGCAATTCAGATACGCACTTGGGAAGTAGCACGGAGTAATCCAGGACAAACAGACAGGTTATAATGGAAGTTTTCACTCCCTGACCCTCAGCAGGAATGCCTTTTGCAGCATGAAGGGGATTTCAGGAGAGAGGAGTGTGCTTCAAACATGTCCTTGGACTGAGATATAATAAAGCAACTTGCACCGAAGATGGGTTTGTTGATTGGTATTGCTATTATTGGTAAATTCGCACACCCGCCCTTTCTCCTGCCCCATACCCGACCACAGATGTGGGTCCCATCCCCAGGCTGGCCTCTTCGCGCCATCTCAGCTACTCTCCTGGCCACAGCCTCCAGGGAAGCCGCTGGTCACCGTCCCAATGCACCACTGTGCTCTGACCTCCAGCAATTCTGGGTCCTGCAGGCGAGAGCAGCACCTGGCTGGGCAAGTTTAGGGGCTTTGACTCAGACAAACCAGGGAGTGTTCTTAAAATAAATCAAAAACAGTATGGGGAGTTACCTGTAAAATTACAGAAACCTCACCAGAATCCCAAGCTAATTAAAAACTGCGTTGCTAGCATCATGGCCAAAAATCTACCTCTCTAGATTTACAAGGCGTTAACATAGAAAGGCTGAAAGCTTCCAGGAAGTAATTTTCAGTCTGCTTTTGGTGTGCTATAAAAGATAAACTTTTCCTAAATGTAAACCATTAGCAAAGCATTTTCAGAAACATTTTAAATTTGAGTGGTAAAGCCACCTTTAGTAGCTTTTTATAATGTTAAGCGTTAAAATTGATCAAGTATACAAAGGCACCTATTATAGTACCAGTTTTACCTCATTTCTTTACAGAAAAGAATTTGAACTGGGGACAGCCCAAGTCATATTCCATAACTAAAACGTAAAGTCTCCAGTCAAATAAAATCAGTAGTTAAGATACCCAATTACAAAGACAAATTCCAGTTTTCAATTAACACCTAAAGTCTTTAACATCCGCAAGGGAAATTAGTGTCTAGTCATCCACATGATTCTCCAAACGTGAACAGTGACCCGGACAGTACTGCAAAGGTACAATTTGAGGAGGACATTAAATAGATTAACATTAGGTTGGTAAGTAGGATAGAAGTGAAATGCTTGTAAAAAATAAAGTTACAGAGTTTACTTCTGACTGTATTGAAATGTGAGCCGTGTGTATCTAGATACTGCACTTTGCAACAGGACTGCACCCCGAACAACTCTACATCTGGAATTGCAAACGCAACGATCGACTCCGACGCTGGACGAGTTTAAGGAACGGTGACATGGAAGGGGCTCCCGGGGATGTGCTCGTCACCCCATTTCACCGCCAGTATATAGTCACCCCTTTCCTTGACGACGTACGTCACGTTGTACTGGTGGCTGCCCAAATGCTTGATGGAGACCTCCTCGCAGGGTATTGTAGGCCCGTGGACGCCAACTAACAACATATTTGAACCTACAGCAAAGTAACAGACGGTTAGCATTCCTAAGCTTACATGAACAAGCATGGTTGTACCATAATATATTAGCTCCGTAACACAAGGATTTTGTTACTTTAATTCACAGAAAGACAGTCTGAGATATGGCTAAGCAAATTCGGTATAAGAAGGAATTTTATTTAAAAAAGCCCTCAGCCTCATAGAGGCAAGGGTTTATTTGTGCATTTCACCAGACCTGACAGACCAGGATCTAACCAGAGCACAGGAGACATTAACCCTGCTCGTGAAAACGAGCAGGTACTACCTTTTGAGGACTTCATTAGAAGTTAATAGCAGAGACCAGTGAAGACAGGTGGCCTGTAATCCACCTGCCACAAAGCTCCCAGGTGATGCCAATCAGCGCTCAAGGCTTACAGGAACACCTTGCACCACACACTATAATGCACCACAGGGGTTGCTTAAATTCAGGAATCTGTTTGTTCTCATGCCATAACCCTGTGGTTTCTTTCAGGTGCACCTTGCTCAGATAAAGCCATTTGGAGAGGAACTGGCATCTTTACAGCCTCTATATTAGCACTGAATTGTTGAGCACAGTGTAGCATTTAGAGTTTTTTCTTTAGAACCAGATCATCGCCTTAAGCTCTGAATTTTAACTTTGGAAGTTGGTTCAGGGCAAAAAACATCCAGCTACACCACCCTGACATCCAGCTCGTCCCTGTACCCATACCTGCTTTGCTGCAGTCCACGGAGAAGGAGCTCTTCTGACCCACAAAAGCCTTTGAGAGTCCTGCTCCTCGGGAAACCACTTTGCTAGCATCTGAGGCAGATTTGGGGATGGCGCTATAGCAAGTTTCAGTCGACGACCTTGTCACCGACTCTACCAGGATGGAAGAAGTTTCGTTGGCGCTGCCTGGGCTGACCAGTCGCTGTCCTGGAAACAGAAAAGACTTCTGACGTTCTGATTCACCCCATCTGAAAAGCACTTAAAAGGAGGTTTCAAAACCCTCCTAATGACTAGCATGCATTCTGCATCCAAAATGCATTTTTGGAGAGGAGCAATTTCCTACTTGGGTTTTTAAGCCGACATCTTCCAGCAATGCTGGCAACAACCCCATCCCAGAGCCCTGGAATGGTTAAAGGACCACAGGAACTTCAGGATTCATTAAGCAAAGCTGGCCGCTTAAGAAGAGTTAATTGTGCTCCAATCACCAAAAATTACTCAAGTTGGCAGAAAAGCAGGTGCAATTTTGCAATAACATATTTTGAAAGCAGAGCATGTCCCAGCCCGGGGGAGCGCAGTCCCTGCCGCCGCTCCCAAGAACATCACCACACCACGGGCACCAGGAGAGGGTTCACTATCTCAGGGGCAGCAGTGGAGAGCAACTCCAGTCTGCGCTAAAACACAGCACTGAAGAGAGAAAGAGCTTCCTAAACCAGCCTTCTTCACATCATCTAAAAGCCTCCCAGACACTACTGACCTTTGCTTAGGTGACACCTGCACCAAAATGAGACCAAGAGGGGCATCACTTATGCTACAGGTGACCAGGTTTCAGGCTTTGCAGGGGGAAAATGGATAAATAAATCATATTTCCCTACTGCCAATGCCACACCCTAGCATTAGATCAGGATTTAATATGCCCCCAGGAAGCTGTTTTACAGCCCCCCACTGAATCAAGCTGGCAAGCTCCATGACTAATGCTCCTGTGGCCTCTCCTGAGATCCCTCATCTAGGCTTTGGAGGTGATAGACAGAAACATTTAGCTTCTCATGGTTTTGGGCCTCTAGACCTGAATTCTGCCCTGTCTCGGAGGGACATATTTGCTGAATGACACAAACTACTTCAGGCACAGAGTAAATACTGGTTAGCTTTTTACCTGTAACCTTTGCCTTGAAGGGGCTGCCCACTATGTGGTTAGGTCCACCATATTTAACTCCAATTAAATAGTTTCCTGGAGCCATAGGTGTGTACATGACTTTGTAACCTTCTGGAGTTTCCTGGCAGTCCATTTTCACCTTTGATGGCCCTTCAATTGTAACAGAGAGGGTACCTGGACCAGCCTTGGTCGTGTTAATGAAAAACTCCGACTGCAATCCTAGAAAGACGTAGCACAGTAAGACACACTCTTTCTCACACCCCATGTTACAAAAGCAGCCTGTTATTAATAGGAATGGATAATTCGGTGCCAGATGAGGCTGCAGGAGGCTGTGGGCAGGGAGGGACAGCGTGCCTCCCCCCAGCATCCTCGCATGGGCCAGCCCCAGCCGGGGTCTCTGCACCCCGGCTCCCTCCGCCGCTCACGCCGCGTGACAGCAGAAAAAAGGGTCATGAGAGCCCTTTAGGACCAAAACAGAAGGATTTTGGCATCAAAAGACCAGCTTGGAGAGAAAACTCTCACAAGAAGAGCCTTTCTACTCAGGGTCAGAGCCTGCGCTGAAACAGCCTCCTGCTCGGGAAAGCTGAGAGCCATCCCACTGCCTGGACCGAAAATCAGCAGCCAAGAGCCCACAGGAAAGGAACAGAGATGAGGGGCAAGAGATCTCCTGGAGGAGACGGGTGTTTGAACCGCTCGGCAACAGCACTCCAAGCAGTTTGTGGAAACAAAAGCTTGTTTAATTACAGCATCTGGTTAACACAGCTGAATTATTGCTGCTAATACTAAGCCAATGATACGATGCCAGCAACACAAGAAAAAATTAAGCAAGGCTTTCAGCCCCCAAATAATTTACTGTCAAACTCTGGCTTCAAATATTTATGATCTTTGGGCCGTTGTATCAGACTCTGCTGAGGAGGAATAAAGTGCTCGAGCTCAATCAAAACCAGGATGATTATGGGAAAGTTTACTACAGCTGCAACTGAAGCATGCAAGCGTGGTGACAAACTAGGGAGAAGTTTCTAGCTTCTCTACACCAGAGGCTGCTGTGTTGCAATGCTGGAAGAACCCGGCTCACACAGAGGACTGTACCACCCTCCAGCCTTTTAGCAGTAAATCTCATCCTGGCACCGCCTGCCTGGGAGGAAAGGCCCCCAGCCTGCAACGCGCACCGCTCAACCAGAGGAAAACGCATCTCCAGAGCCAGCAACTTTCCCAGCTTCTCACTGAAGGCTTCTCGCTCCGAAGTCACTGCTGTTTCCCTGTGCCCCCGATGAAGGCTGGCATTGTTGGAGGCTGCGGACGCGCTCCCCTCCTGGGGAGCCGTTTCAGGTGCTCAGCCACCGGCTATTGAAACCTCCACACTACAGCATTGTTCAGAAACGCTGCTCAGCAGCTCCCAGGGCACTCGGCTTTTGGCAGCGGCCAGGATTCAACAAGGGGGCACAGAGTAACTTTGCTGAAGTTAAACAGTCTATTTAGATTAAAAACAACCCCAAGCAGCTTTATAGATGGAGAAAAATTCCCCTGACCCTGATGCATCAGTGGCTAGTATTAATGAGTGCTTTTGTTTCCACCTATTAAAGCTGCACAGGCTATAATGTCTTTATTTTACATAGCATATCTGCATGTTTCCAAAACTAACTGCTTGGTTTCTCCAGAACAGCAGAAGCTTTGACTAACTGCAGTATAATTTTTTTTCCAGGGAGAAAAAAAAAGGTATGAAATTGAATCCACAAAAGACAGCAGTAGATAGGGCAAGAGGAACTAGCTATCACCTTACATATCAAAACGAAAAAATATAAATCAGTTTTACTCTGATATTCACCTCTGTGTGTGGCCCAAGAAAGCACACAATTAAATAAAATGAAGTGCATATCCTGGAATGTTTTCATACTTTCTTACTAAGGCCATAAATCATATAAATGAAAAAAAAAAAGCCTAAACCCTACATTCTTGAGTTAAGAACTATCAGATGGGACATGGGGGAGCCACAGCAGATAACCAGGTGTCAGATTCCCAAGAAGAGTCAGCGCTCACGCTGCATCTGAAGCACGTATAGCACAAACACAACAATCCACCGTACTCCGTAGAGTTTACACATCATATTACGTTTAACTTGAAGTTTCTCAGAGGTGCCAGCACTGGAGTAACGGTAACTGGGTACACCCTCATACCCATTTAATAAGCAGAGGTATGCAAGTTAAACAAGACTCCTTCAACTAGACAGCCAACTCAGTATCTGCATTCGCAAAAGCCTCCAGCCTTTGCAGGCATCGTGTTCACACGTGGAAGGGAGCCAGAGCATCTCCGGTGCCCCGAGGGACCACCGACGTGGAGCTAAGCTAACCGGCAGAGCCGTTCCCAGCTGCTAACCAGTTCGAGTGAACTTGTGCTGCAGTTGCTGGTTTACAGAGGTTTTAAGTTTGTTAAGGCTCAGTATGGCCTGCAGACTCACTGATCGATGGTTATAAGACTTGAGGAACATGCGAGAAAGCAAAGTTAGCTTATGCCCAGAGAACGTGGGTTAGTTCAGCTGCCTTAGCAGGGAAAGTCATGTAAAAATGTGCCTCCTGTCTCTCTCAGAAAGCCAAAGCGCAAACAGGTCTGTATCAGAGCTGTAAAAGAAGCGTTACCGGTGGTACCGCTCTCCAGGCCGGAGCCGTACGCCGTGACGAGCGCGGGGTTGCCCGCCTGCCCGGGCTCACCAACACGCACTTTGAAAGGGCTGCCCACCACATGGCTCCCGTTGAACTTCACGTCAATCGAGTGGACGCCGTTTTCATGGGGGATGAACCGAACGGCATATTTATCTGCAAGAGAGAAGTGGTTTTTCTGATATATCAGTGATAACAAGAAACCAATGAAACAGCAACTAAGCCCAGTGCAGGGCTGGTAAGCAACCCAAGCAAGGCTTCTCGAGTGCTTCAACATATTTTGGTCCCAGCTGAAGCAAACTCAGCTACACAAGCTCCTTACGCTCATATTTAAGCAGGAAAATGCTGTATTTATAACAGGAGGTGTCACGGGTTGCATTTTCACCTTGTCTGCTAGGGCCTGATCTCAGCTGTCATCTCGTCTGCAGGGTGAGTTTTAGGGTCATTTGCCTCACACGTGCACTAAACATGACAGCTTAATCACAGCCCGACCTGTCAGCGGTCGAGGGAGCAGCACAGAGAAGCAAAGCAGCTGGAGAGACCAACTCTCACCAGCGGGCTGAGCCTGCAGCTCTCGCACCATAGACACCGCACCTTTATTTAATAAAGTCATTTAGCAATTTGCTGATATTTAATATTTTTGATTGCGTGTTAACCCAGAGGAGGGGCTGATGTGCCCCAGCCGGACAGCTGCTGTCTGTCCATAGTACAGACCATAACTCATTCAGACTTCAAGTGAAAAATAAAAGCTCATTGCTGAAACAGGTGTTGAGCTTTCTGTAGTGTTTGCTTATGTTCAGCTTCCTTGACGTTTAGTATGAAGGACTGAGTGTGAGTTAAAAATAAACTATTAGTCAAAGATGGAAGCATAGCTTTGAAAAATAAACTTCTTCCCTGGCTCAATTCAACAATCACATCATATTTCATTTATGACTAATATCACTGTACCTTCACTAGCAAAGCCAAGACTTAAATATCTGTATCTTACACAAGGTTAGGGCTCAGTCATTCCATGAGCTATCTAGGAAATCATAGACATAACCCTGACCGAACAACCCTCGACACCAAGCAGTCATTCTCCACGCAAGGTCCTTGTTCCCTGGGTACACCGTTCGCAAGCCAAAGGGACTAAACCCCCTTGCGACGGGGCAGCGAGCCTGTTTTGAAGATCACCCAGTTTATTTTGACCAACATAAAGCTGTGCTCACCTGGCTCCAGCTCAGACACGTGGCACTCTTCTACAGCTCCGGAGGGGCTGTGGACTTTAGCATCAATCTTGCCCTTTGCCCCGTTCAGCCTTATAGCAAAGGATGCCGGCTGATTAACTTTTAATCCAGACTCCTGAGAACGCAACAGTCAGATTATCAAATTCAAACTTCTTGTTTCAGACAGCACAAGATTTGAGGCCAGGAAACAACCACTTCAGCACAATTTTCTTTTTTTAGATTTCAACCAAGGATGTAAAGTTGTGACTTGCATTAACTCTCAAATCAGGAGCTCTCTCCCTCTTAGGGGATGGCAGATTTAGGAGTCGCCCATGTTGTCTAGGCCCATTTTTCCCATGGTAACAGACTGTTTTTGGAAGCCAGACAACTGCCAAATCAGGCAGAGGCAAGTTTACAAGACTATTCACCCATTATCACTGAGGTCAGGCCCCAGTATTCAGGCACTTGATTTAAAGGATGTTTAAGCTTTAGCTCCATTTTCAGCCCGTTCATTCATTCCAGATTCATTCAGGGGAAAAGCCTCTGATAATCCAGTTGTCTGAAAGAGTAATAGGCATGTTTATATTTGCCACAAGAGGCTGCATTTAGAACGCCACCACAAGACATCTTAACATGAGAAAGTAATTTAAGACACGAAACCAGATGTTGCCGTGCTGTCAGGCCGTCGGTGGAAGGCGAGGCAGCTCAGCATCCCTGCTGCACCGCTTCCCAGCCAGAGCCACCCCTGCAGCATCCAGCAGTAACATTTTATGCTGAACATACTTTACCTGGTTTTGTTTTCAACTAAATCCTGAAGAGGGAAATAAATGCAACTGAGTAGAACTGAGGTACAAAGTATAAAGCAAGTCCCTGATGCGGGTTTAGGGGAGGCTGATGCTGCACACTGTGCTCCTTTACCAAATACTCAGCTTTATCTGCCTCTCCAGGACTTAATTGAAGCGAGTATTCCTGTCAAAGAGTCTTTAAATGAAACACAAGAGAAACATCAATACCACAGCGACTAATTAACGCCCTTGTAACTCCTGGTTAGAAGAGATAGTGTCAGATCAGGCTGTCGTGATGCGTTTACACAGCCAAGGTGAAGGAGTCCTGCAGCCCAGGCAAACTCCCAGGGAACACAGCTGGGACATATCCAAAAAAAAAAAAGCCTCAACTGAAGTACTAATTGCTTATCACAACTCAACGAGGACTGAGGTACAGTATATTTAGACACAAACTCTCAGTCTCATGTCCAAGTTTCTGGCTTCGGAGATTTAAGTCTGGCCTTTAATGTTACTTATATTTCAATGCATGTAACCACACACACAAAAATGATACGGTGAGGTTACCAGATGAGCCCAGACCAACTACAAAGCTGTGATTCACTCTGAGATTCGCTACTGTTCATGAATCATCTGAGCTGCGACTGTGTGGTTTCGTGACATCAGCCAGAGCAAATCTGCGCTCCGACTTCACGGCGGGGCCCCCTCCATCTGCCCACGCCAACGCTCCAGCACGGCTGCAGCAACCGCCCAGCCACGCAGCCCCACGCTGCCTCGCCTGTGGAAACCCAGCTCTTCACCACTCCACATGTGAACTGAGTAACTCAGTACCAGCATGATCACTGGTGGTTCACATCCATGTTTCAATTCTCCTTGGCCTTCCCCTAGCTAATGGGGCAGAAAGCAAGTTTTAGCTCCTCTAATGTTATTTCTAGAGCCTCTTATTCTTAATTCCCAAGTGTTACCACCTGTAATACACCCAGTTGAGCCTTCTACCTCCAAATTCTGGCTAGCCAGAGCTGGGCCAGCTCTACTGGCACAAGTTACCAGGGGACCAAACCTCTCTAGCTGCAAGCTGAGCTTGAAAACAAGCACCAACCAAGGCAAGGCTACTACTAAGAAGAAAGGACAACCATTTTGATCTTGGAGAACAAGGACGAAATCAGTCTGTGTGGCAAGTTGTGGAGATGTTTCCTTATGTCTCACCTGAAGGCTAGTGACAGTGAGCCTGCGAGCATCATCGGAGGGGGCGACGACAGGAACCAGGTAAGGGCTTTCAGGAATGTGCTCATCATTGAACTTTATGGACACCTCATAGTTGCCTGCAGGGAGAAAAGAAGCAGTGAGTGTCCTTAGTTTCTGTGAAAGTAGCATTCAGTGTTACTTCAGTATGATTTGGTCTTGGTACATACCTGGCTCTTGAACAACGTATGATACACCACAGGATCCAACTTTATGGTCCTCAAAGGCGATTTCTGCTTTACTTGGGCCTTCTACAGCAATAGACAGTCCTCCAGCTCCAGCTTCCCGTGTCCATATGCTGAACTCAGCTGTCGAAGCACAGGAGAGCACACTCAAGAGTAAGTTTGATGCTACTTGGTTGCAGCTTCTTCCTAACAGACTGTGCAGGATCCCATACTGATGTGTATGAGGAACAGTACCTCATCCCAACATTCTAGGTGATAACATTTAGCAGTTCCTCCAAGAGGTTCCTATTAGCCTTGAATTAGCCCCGTACAACACACCTTACAACCTCAAGCTCATCCTACGAGAACAATCAGTTTCCAAAATGTGGATTTCCAGACTTCTCCATCCACATGATGCAGCATTATTATTTCTCCATGTTTCTCCACTGACCACCCCTGGCTTGGGGCGACCCTACAGTGTTACACCAAGCTCTGCTCAAGCTGTCAGAGGAGAAGCCAACAGAAACCAAAGCACTGCACTGCAGACCAGCACACGGTGGGCACTGGAGCCTAGCAAGAACAGAAGACTCACCTGGGACACCCGTTTCTCCACGCTCCAGCCCTGGGCCTCCAGCTCTCACTTTATGGGCTCCTCCCTCGCCCAGTGGCCCCACAGTGAACTGGAAAGGGCTGCCTGGCACTGGCTGCCCTCTGTATTTGACATCCACAGTGTGGACCCCCATTTCTTGTGGCACAAAGCGGACGCAATAGGTGTTTTTGTCAGCTTCTACAATTTCAGCATCAAAGTTTCTTCCAGAGGGACTAGTTACCTGGGCTGTCAAATCCCCACAATCAATTTCTAACAAGAAGAGAATAAAAAAAATGCAGATTAGAAAGTGACAAAGGGGTTTGGCATGTTGTTTTTGGAAGCAGAACCTGAGCTCAAGTGATTACACAGCACAAATGACCAAAGAGGCACGTAGGTGCCCATTTGTACACTCAGCTAGATGCATGCTGCTGAGCAGCAAGCCCGGCCAGTCACAGCTTACCGCGTGCTACGGAGGCAGATGAAGAGGTTGGGTAAGTGCAGCCAGCTAAGACTGGCCTATGTGATTCACCAGACAGCAGCACAAACACTTAACAGCCAACATGATGATCTTAAAACTCTGGAGACAGCGTGAGCTCTGCAGCCCATTCTCCAGCCTGCTGTACACAGAATAGATTAAGGCCTCCCTGGTGTTTATCTCTCTGTATGTTGATCATGGTTATGCTTGTTTTTAACGATTCAAAGAGATCACACCACCAGTGTTTCTTCCCCAAACTATCTTAACCTGAAGATGTCTTAACACTGAAGTTCCTATTTTCACTGCTCCAGATACACCCACGCTATACAAGTGCAAATTATAGGGATAAGGATGTTGCTTACCTGGAATTTTGAGGTTCAGATCACATATGCTTCCTACTGTTGCAACGGAGGGAGCCCGTCTTGTTCGTGTGATGCTCTCCTTTACTCTTCCTTCACCACTTATCTTCACAGTAAAGGGGCTGCCTGTAAGTACCACAGCAAGTCATTCCTTCTCTGCTCATTACACACTGCATCGAGAGGGGGAGCAGAAGTTTCCTCTGACTTGTAGTGGAGCATAAGGGAAAGTTTAGAGCCAGCTAAGGACAGGCAGGTCCAAATGAAATACAGCCATGCAACCAGAACAGTTTTGGATGCTTGTTGCTTGTGAAGGGTGCTTGTGAAGGATGCTTGCTGCTTGTGAAGGTAGGACCTCCTTGAATTTTTGGGACTTATGTTCCAAGCCAGATCACACAGCCCACCCGCAGTTCCAGTGTGTTGGCCAGCTAGGTAAGACCTTTGTTGTACTAACCAAAAAATTGCCCAACACTCCAGCTTACCTGGAATATGTTCATCTGCAAATTTAGTGGACACAATGTATACACCAGGTACAGTTGGAAAATAGGACACTTTGCAAGTTCCATCTTCTAGGTCTTCAGTTTGGATATCTACCTTGCTGGGTCCTTCAACTGCCAGTGAGATCCCACCATAACCTGCAATACAGCTAAGTTAGCCTCACATTTCCATAAAAACTTGACATAAAATAGTCCAAACCCATAGCAGTAGTTCATTGGTAGGTTTGTATCATAATGGGCACATGCCAGTTGCACGATGCCTTAATGACAGTTTGGTAGTCCTAATCCGTCAGATATTCAAGGCACAGCATGTGTTCAGCTCCTAAAATGCTCTGACCATACCCCTTTTATTTCGTTAATGTTGAAAAGTTAGCTTCAAAGACTGTGCCCAAGGCTCCACTTTAAACCAACAGAGAAATATCTTCCTCATTTCCTTCTTGCTGTATAATGATACTAAAATCAGCATCATCAAATGAAAGAAAATCATCATCAGTGCCTCAGCAAGTCCCGGTTGGCTGTAATGGAAGACATTAGCCAAGACAATGCAAAGCATTTCAGAAGTTAATAGCACTGTCTGTAGTTAATAACTGACAATAGTGACCGTGCATGCTTAATACATTATTTGCTTCTGCTGCTTTGTGGCTTGTGACCTGGTGGTCACACATTAAAGGAGACAATGCTCTCATTTAGAGGGGATACGTATCTCACAGCATCTCACAGTCTCCTTGAGATGGAACTAACCTGCATCTCTTGTGTCTACAATGAAGTCACACATTTCAAAGGTTCGTCCTTCTACCAAGCCACGTCCAAAAACTCTTGCTCGTCTGGCATCTCCTATTTCAGACTGGACCACCATGATTGTGACAGGGCTGTTTGGTACATGGCTCCCGTTTTTCTTGATGCTAACCAGATGTTCTCCCACTTCCCGTGGAATGAACGAGATGCCTACAAAGCAGGGAAATGTGACAAACTTATTCACTTTTTATGCATGTTATAGTTGATTTAAATGCCTTAATCACACAAAGAAATTAAATACTGGAAGAGCTCTCTCTTTACACATGTTGAAGTGTTGCTCTCAAATGGGCCACAAAGCCATTCACATATGCTGACAAAAAGCACTTCAATCACAACCTGTCACGTCACTCACAAGCTAACACAAGAGGTCATTCTTCACACTCTTCTGTCTTTGGCCAACTGCACCAAATAAAATCAACCACTTGGTTTAAAAACGCTCCTCTGGGAAAGAGCAGAGAAGTCAGTAGTTTTACATATCACAGCAAGCTAGAGTAGAGGCTACTGTGCTACTCTCAGGTCAAGACTGTCAGAGCTTACCAATGTGGTTATTGGGTAATCTCTTCAGAAGACAAGGCTCATCACGACCTGATGGGGCTTTAATGCTGGCTGTCAGGAGACTGAGATCGGTCTCATTGATGTCCAACAAAAAGTCAGCAGCAGAACCAAGCTTAACCTGGGACCGTCTTCTGTTATCATCTGAATATGCAAAGAGAAAGGAGTCAGAAAGTGTTACATGGCTAAGTGCAGAACAAGCTGGAGGACTTCAGGTTCTTGCCACAAACCAGGCTGATGATGCTATCAGAGGTTAATTTTCATTATGAAGTGCTTCCAGAAGCCTAAACTTTATACCTGTGATCCTGGCTGTGAATGGACTGCCCGGGATGTGTTTGTCGTTGTACTTGACCAGGATGCTGTAGTTCCCAGGTAGAGTAGGCAGGTACGTGACTGTGCATGTCCCGTCTTTATTATCAATGCAGCTGATCTCTGCTTTTGAAGGTCCCTCAATAGCCAAGTCCAGCCCACCTAGGAAACAGGGAGAACAGCATTTCTGTAAATCTTCATACACACCAAGTCCAGAGACTTTGTCCAAAGACAAAGATCCAGTACTTGTTACTGAAAATGGAGCTTAGATGCATGTTCTCAAAGGACAGCAGCAAAATGAGCTCAAGGCCAATCCACTAAGACCACAGCTCTGTTCAGGCTGTTAGATTTACCTAACAGTGATTCCACACCCAGTCATCACCCTTCAGTTCATTTCCAATTAAAGGAATCGTTTGCACTCTGTACCACAGGGTACTTCTACTGCTCTCAGGAAGAAGTAATAAGACAGTTTTTACTGTAAGTTACAGCTTGATGAAATCTGTTTCACCTGATATTTGCACAAGTCATTTGTGTCACACCAGACATTCACAGTTGGACAGATGAATGCAAAGCAACGCTGATGCACGTTACACTCCCAAGAGGTTCCTAGCTTCGGGTAGGATGGGTTTAAAGAACAGACTTACCCTCCCCTGCATCTTCCGTGACAATGGTGAAAGTTGCTGGTTTATTGGCAACCCCATAAATGAGGCCAGGCCCATAGGCAGACACGCTGCCGCTGTTTGGGTAATTCACATAAAACTGCAGAGGGCTCTCTAAAGGAAAAAAAACCAAACAACAAGAGAAGCACTTTTAAGGATGCATGGCCTGGACTACAAGAACAAAACAGACATCAAGCTGCTGTAACCCAACAGGATCTTACTCTTATGCTTACTGATACCCACGTTCTTCAATGCCATTCTCATCGTTTGATATTTGAAAAACCTTTGTGTGACTGTAATGCACTTAAAAAAAACCTGAGTAAGTCTCTCCTTTCATCTTCAAAAGATGCTTCTCCACAATTTGTTCCACAGTCAGTAATGACAAAGTAACTGTTACTCAAATTACCAGAGATAAGCTTCAATGATGTTGTAAAGTGTCTTATTCATTACGAGTTTATTTTTAGCACATTAAATCAGAACATGACTCAGAAGCAGGCTTTCATTTCAGGCACAGATCCTGAATATTGGTAGCTCGGAATTAGGAACTAGCACAGCACATTGTCTGACTCAATGAACCTGAACTAGCGAATTTGAAGGGTATCCAAAATCATATTTGCCAGCCTCAGATTAGCTAAGCTGGTGCACAAGAACAAAAAGTACAGTCACCAACAGCCAATAACGGCTTCAAAAAAAAGGCACAGATAGCTCTTACGTCCAAAGTTAGATTTTGCAGACGAGACAGTAGCAAGTTTGATTCATGATAGCCTTCAAGAAGGAAACATTATGGCATATGATCCTGTCCAGGTGCAGGGTAATAGTCTCACTGAACCGATACATCCGACAGTTTGGCACTTATGGAGGTACTATTTCCATCCATACAAAGTGCTGAAGATACTGCAGTAGCATCACGCATCACACTATCGAACTCCCTGCTTCAGCCAAAGTTATCCCGTGTTTCCGTATGCCAACAGAGCCAGCAGCCCAGCTCAGGCAGGGCTGGAGGTATTCTGTCTCATGTCTACACATCCTTCTACGGCTCTGTCCCTTTTTGCCCCAGTCCCACGCAGCCGAAACACGCAGAGAACCACGGAGCAGCCCCAGCCTCCAGGCGAGGCAGAGCTTCAGCTGGGAGCTGGTGAAGTAAGGACAAAAGAGGGGAAGAGAAAGGGAATGAAAGGCAGTGGTTTCTGTTTGTTAAGAAGCAGCCAGGAAGAAAGAAAGATTACAGCATAGCGTGCATGTGTGTTTTATTTTATTGCAATGGGATGGAAAGAGTAACTACAGTGTTTTAGCCACTCAGTCCTCCCCACAGATTGGAGATTTTATGCCAGTGCAGTTTAAGGATAAACATACGCTGTAACCACTAGTTTTGTTGAGCACCATGGCAGTAAATTTCAACCTGAAAAAAACAGTAGTTAGAAAATTGTACGTTTCTTCTTCATAATAAAATGCCACAAAAGCTAGTTTCCAAAACCAAAATCCATTTTAAGCCTGGCCAGTACTATCAAACCGCAATGGAAGCTCACATGTGCCGGCACTTACTCCTTTGCTCTAGCTGCTCTCCGCGCTGCTTGCAGATGAACTGCTGTAAGACATCCCTGCCAGTTCTTACTGCAGCGTTTACAGCAAAGCTATAGAAACCTCACCAGGGAGTAGATGCATGGGCAGGATTTGTGTCGCCTGCTTTGTCAGACTCACCTGGGATGTGCTTTCCCATGTATTTTATGTGCATTTCATGCAGCCCAACCTCAGTAGGAGCGTATCTCACTGTTACTGTGCCGTCCTTGTTATCCACAATCTCCGGCGTATCCGTCTTTCCAGAGGGCATGTGTACTTCACCTACAAAAAGCCACCATGGGAGTTACAGAAGGAGAAGCTGCCTGCTTCCCCTCTCCCACCCACAAAGAATTGTCTAGCCATTTTAAACACGCATTGTAAATTGTTAAATTCCCTACCCACAGGCACAAATAGGAGACTAATGGGAACGCTAACCAGACATGTTTTCTACTTAAGCTACATGAATACAACGCAGTGGTAGACATCTGGCAAACAGTCCTGTGACCTTACAAACTCTGCAGGCAGGGCTGTTTGCTTCAGCCACTGAAATTTCCACAGGAAGCCCCAGGAAAGGCACCAATCTACCTCATCACAAGATGCTCCCTCTTCTGCAGCTCTTTTGATAAGGAAAAATCTACTGTCCCTTCAGCAGGGACAGACCAGAGCTTGGGGTGGGACTGCTGAACTAGAGGGCAGGAGGGGACACAGTTTGTTTGTGCAGGAGCTCAGTGCAGCCGAGGTGCTACTGGGGTGATGCTCTCAGCTGCCAGACCTGTGGAAGAGGGGTCACCTGCTTCAGAGGAGGTATGTGACAGGAATGCAGGATTTGACTGTTTTGCAGCATCTGCACTACATAAATAACGGAGCTTATCAAGGCTGCATGTAGCTGCTCTAGAGGGGAAAAACCAGCAACAGGTCCTACAGTGCCGTAGCTCACAGCCTGGCACTGAGGATCACGGCAGCACCAAGAACCCCCTCATTTAACTCAAACCATCGGCGGGGCGTATCCTTCCTCACCCTCAGCGGGTGCCACTCGATGTGAAATTAAACAACTAAGTTGCTGGCAGGATACAATCCACCCCCACACGCTGTGGTCTAGACCACCCAGACCGTTAGCTGCAAACGGATAAACATGCTAACAGAAAGCAAAACCTCCCCGAGAGGCTACGCATGCTCCAGGTACCTGTTATTTCTCCTTTCCTTACGGCAAAAGGGATAACCATATCAAAGGGCCTGAATCCCATGCCGTTCATGTCTCCAACCGGGACGTACGCTTCTTCCGTGACCTACGGGAAGCAAATGGATGGGTCACTTCAAAAAGGAAGGTTAGACCCAAGCGAGCACTGAGCAACTCCACTGCGAGCAGAAGCAGAAGAGAGGGTGCGGTGATTATCGCAGGCAGCCACAGGACTGGGCTCAACCAGAGCAGTCTCCGGCCAAGCTCTCCTTCACAACCCCACCACACCGCAGAGCAGAGCCAATCAAACACGGTGCGAATGGAAGACATGCTGGAAAAAAGTTAGGAGGTAAAAATGGAACACAAAAGGGATGGAAGACAATGTAGTGCACGCAAGACCCGAAGTGGCTCCATCTGAAAGGATTTAGTTGCTTAAGGCCTGGAAGAGAAAGTGATTTTTGAACGGGGCAGAGTGATTGCAACACAAAATGGACAAAAGAAACAAGTTTCACAATGCGACTCTGGACTCAAGACACTGTGCTGTTTGACTGAGAAGACAAAGCGATGCACTCAAGTTGCTTTTGCCAACAGTAGACATTGCAGAAGTAGAAGCTGTAGGTGTAATGATCCTCTTCGTGTTTAAATGAGAGTTTATTTGGAGACTCCCTTCAAGCAGCAAAGGAAAAACAAGATCTGGATCCCAAGAACAATTGATCAAACAGAAAGAATGAACACAATGACCAGAGCAATTCAAGCAGTCCCAAGAAGCAGACTGTCATCTGAAATGGAACACAGATGGGGGAAAACAGCTGAAAAATGTAAAAAATTGTGTACCCAAGGGCGGAATCCGGGGGGGGAGGCGCCCACTGGCTCCTGCGACCGCGCGGTGACATCATCTGCGTCTACAGCCTGGGCAGGGGTAGAGGCAGGTTAGGTGTTATTCTGGCACGGAGGCACCCCCACCTTTCACAGTGCAGAACACACAACTCCTTCTAGCTCCTCAACACCTTCCTCCCACCGCGCAGCCCTCCCAGTGCTCTCGCCACCACAAGGACCTGGATCCAGCCAGGGGAGCTGGGAAACTGCCCCTTATCCACAGGCACTGGGGGAAGCCACCAGCGGCACAGCAAAGGGACAAAGCTAGTATGGGCTGTTGTTGGGAGCTTGAGAGAAGCTGGAAAGCAGTGCCTGACCACTGGTGGAACTGAATTTCAGAGTTGGGTTTTTTCTTTATGGGACTGGTGCAGGGAGGGAAGCGAAAGGTTTAAACCGAAGATGCGAGTCCCCAGGCGCTGGGCAGCAGGACGTGCGAGCTGGGAGGCAGGGGAAGGCTGCCGTGGGAAGGCTGCTCCCGGCTCGGGTGAACGACCCAGCCCACGTCCAGTCATAGCTGCAAAGCTATTCTTCTGATTCATAGCTGGGATAGCGTCGTCAAGACACCCAATGTGTTTTCCCCCGGCGCAGCCTCCCTTCCCACCGGGCATGCCAAGAGGATGACTTGCAAATTCCCATCTCCCCCACTTGACCCATGGAGAGTGGCTGGGGCTGACACCCACGCACACAGCTCCACAGGGCTCGGCCACCCCAGCTCCTGCTCGTTTACACCACTGCAAACTACCCGAACAAAATAACCCGCCGGAAACTTATGCATGGAAAGACTCCACTAAGAAAACCAATGCAAAACAGAAATGCTGCTGTTTCAATGTTCTCTGTCCCCAGCTGAGACACCCAAGTCAAACACGTACTATCAGCCAGCTAGGAAGTGGGAATTTTGGCTGGCCAGGAGCGGGCTCTCTGACCTCGAGAGGCATTTCCTGCAGTGAGCTTTGAGCGGTGACCAAGGGAGTCATTTTTCACGTGGAAATCTTCAGGGACACCAGTAGCAATCTGCCAGGATGGCAGGTAGGAGGAGTGGGCACACCTGGTCCTGAGGACTCTCCCACAGGCTTCGGCCAGACTCAGCACAAGTATGGCTGCGTGGTTTCATGGACCGAGATGCGCTGGAGGCTGCCTCAGCTGAGATTACAAGACCAAGACTTGTTTTGCCAACACCGAGAGCTGTTCTTCTCATGAAGAGCTTCTCTGAGCCCTGAGAGGCACCTAGTCACCTCCTCAGGGAGGCTGGGGTTTTGTTTGCTTTTTAAACCTAAACATGCTGAAGTACTGCACGTTGGAAGGAACATAATTAGAAGGAGGGGGGTTAGGCTATAACAGTTTAACTAGCACTTGCAAATCATTTTTAAGCGTGAGCTAACAGCCTGCTTCCCTGGGATCTGTCAGCAGACCGTTCCTTACTTCGGGGACAACACCATAAAGAGCGAGAGACGGACAAGTCAGAGCACTGTATCTGACAACGGCTGAAGTAATTACTTGTAGAAGCCAATTACAACCACCCTTACATCATTTTGAAAAGGAAATAGAAGGTCAGGAAATGAAAAATGAACTTGTTCAGAGAAGCCAGGTCTTCATCCTCTGACGGTTTCTATCCCTCTTCAGTTAACTGTATTGCCTGCTCAAAATAAGCTGTGCACGTAACAAGGATTCATTAGCTCCTGCTAGCCTAATAAATGCCTGAGCAAACATTTACACACAGAGTTAACCTATCACTAAATAAAACACGGCAGCAGGAATCCGAGTGGGAGGCATTTTCAGAGCAGAGCTGGCTTACCATGACGGTGAAAGGACTGTTGGGAATGTCCACCCCACCAAAGCGGACATAAATCACATAGGTTCCTGGTTTGGCAGCGGTGTAGAAGATATCGTAAGTCCCGTCCTCGTTTTCAACAACATCTGCTTCAGCTTCTGTCCCATCTGGCGTCAGGACGGTGCACGTCACTTTTCCCTTCCCTGCTGATTTGGCGTCTACCACAAAACCAACCTCCTCACCAGTCTTCACAGTGGGTGCAATTCCAGGACCTACAAGGCAATTTTCGTTACGGAAAGCGTTCAGAGGACAGTTTTCCCAGGCGGGCCGCCCGCAAGGCGCCTGGGAAGCAAGGCACCAAAACACTGGTCCCAGGGACCCACAGACATGGGTTTGGGAGCAGATGTACAACAAGGGACGTTCATAGCGTTGGTCAGCACAGCAGCGTGCAAGAGCTGGCCACCAGCTTTCCTTCTCCTCTGCAATCAGAGAGGCTGGATGAGAACAGAGGGGAAAAAAAGCTAAGTTTGAAGAAAGCTATGCCTTAACCCATACTCTTACCATCACGCTCCTTTATACAGAGCCAAAGGCACTATTTCTGCCCCGGCCAGCGACTCGGCTGCCACTGCTTTACCATAAACCTCCCTGTGTAAGCAGCTATAAAAGGGCACAGTAGCAGCCATGGCCATGTTTCCTCCTCCATTACCCACAAATGATTTTCCACTGTTCTGCCACACATCCCAAAAACAAAAAATCATGAAACAATGCCAAATTGCAGCAATCAGATCCAGCCTGAAGAACGCTGTGTTTAAATGAGAACTATTAAGTCTTATTTGCAGTACATATTTAATACTCCTGCTTTTGACTGGCACTTGTTACCAGGTGAATGGCTCGTTTTCAAGTGGCAACGAACCTGCCGTTTTAATATCTTGACAATATTCCAGCATCTACTCCTGCAGCGATTGTATTTCAGCTTTACAGCAGAGAGTCAGAGGCACTTCTTGGAAAAGGGAAATTTAAGCTGGCATCTGAGAGTAATCACCATCACAGTTATTTTCAACAGTTAGTGACTTGAGTTACTTAGAAGAGTATCAGATTCAGCCATTAATGCCTCTTTTAAACAAATTTTGAAGCAAAAGGGGTACCTGCCGCTCTGTGTTTCCATTGTTCCAGGACTATATTTCTGTTTAAGCAGGCTTGGAAGCAGCCAGCTGCCGGACGGGCACTGGGTGAGCTCTCAGTGCACGAGGCTGGTCAGCACAACGCCCAGGCACCCTCACAGGTCTACAACCACAGACAGCTTCCCTGTTCAATTTGTTCTTGTCTAATTAATTTATTTTAAAATCAGGGGGATTTAACATTCAGTGGCACTCTTGTAACTAATTCCCGTCATCTCTGCTCCCTGCCAAAGCCTCCAGCTGGCTGGAAGATGGCAACATGTAGCTGTGGCCAGCCCAAAGCCGCCTGATGACCATCCTTCCTGATAACGGGTAAGGGTAGAAGCTATAAGTGGGCTCCTACAGCCACAAATTTGGAGTCCCTCCCCCACACCAAGGCACTGATTTTTGAGGCAATGATTTTTTTTAGCTATCGTAACTTCTTATCTTTAGGTTCTCTCCTTCTTCCTACACCTTCAAAAGTCTGTTCAGACCCTGCTCATCAACCTTGACCAGACAGAAAAGCAGCAGAAACCTCCAACTAATAACACCCAGCCTGAACAGGCTTTGCTAATGCAGAAGCACACGGCCAGCTATTTACATCCTTACAATTAATTGTGTTCTTGCTTGGAACAAAAACTTCTTGCAACACTCTCAGCGCAAGGAGCGTGATGCAGTGAACGTGCGCAGATGTGCTATTTTTAAATCAACCTCACTGCAGTTCCCAGCAGGATTTATCCAAGCCAAAATAAGCATCAGATTTTGGTTGCATCTGGCTGTTTATAACAACCCAGACAGTTTGAAAGATTTCACTTGAGATTGTAAGAGATTTCTGCTCACTCGCAGGGTGGACGCTTCTTTATCTTTACGAAAAAAACCCTTGTAAAAGCAGCCAGATTACACAAGTCTCCGGCGTCTTCTACACCCAGTACATGAACTGCACCATGCTCCGAAGGCAGCTTTACACCAGGGACAAACAGCATCAAGAGAGAGGAGCCAACACTTACCTGTGGCCAAACATTTGCTGGCATCCCCAGCCGGAGATGCCCGGATGCGGTAGGGAGAGGACGGGATATCATCTCCACCATACTTCACACCAATCGTATAGCGGCCCGTTTTGTCAGGGACGTAGGTGACTGTGTAAGTGCCATCCTTGTTGTCATGAACGTCCACTCTCTTGGGTTTGCCCTCTTGGTCCTGAAGAATGCAAAACAGAAGGGTTAGGTGCTCTGAAGTTAGTTACAAATTCCTTTAGTAGGGCAGCTAAAGGCATTCCTTTAGCTGTTCACAACCATATTTAGACAGTCTCAAATAGATGCAGAATTGCAGGTTTTTGAGGATTAAATATATTTCACTCAAGGTCTAGTACCAGGAGTAGACTATTAGGAGCAAAAAGGTATCAGACAATTATAAAACAACCAGTGCTATCATTAACTACCCTTTGTTTGATATGACAATGTTTCTAGGATGCAGCAAGCCATTTTAATGAACTTTGTATTAATTGTAAAAAGTTTTAAGCTTCATTCATTGTCATATCACTGCTGGAAATGAAGAACACTTCCCAGATCCCTGAGGCACAGATTAGGAGACAGACTGTGCAGCTCTGTCCTGACAAAGCACTGGGTAGCCTTGGCCAGCTGCTTCCTAAAATGTCTGAGGTCAAGGGGAAGCATTACCAGAGTCTGCTGTCAGCCCTCCTGCAAGGTCTACAGTTAAAAACAGGCCTATGTAGTCACTTCAACTACCATTTTAATGCTGAATACAAGAATTAAGGAGATGCATAAACAATACAGATCTGAGCTTCAGCATCAAGCTTTCATACCTACAACAAAGATCAGCGCTGGGCTTAATGTTTACATTTCAGTACAACTCATCAACTGCAAAGCCTGAAGCATTCCAGAAAGTCTTCCAAGCCTGCTTACAGAGAACCGCGTGTTGACCCCATTCTGTATTTCATGAGTTAACACTGCCTAGGGTACATATAAGCCACAAAGGACTTTTGATTCTAGGTACAGCGTGAAAGACCTTGCTTCTTTCAGGAAAGCCTGTGAAATGTTTGACATTACAGCTCAGAAGTAGCAGCAAACAAACGCTGTGAGGAGGATCACCCATGCACTCCCACCATGTGGAATGTAATCTTCAAAGGACAGCCAGGCTGGGAGCTCTGATAAGCATTTTGGATCATTTAAGAGCACACCTGCATGCCAGAATTAAGGCAACTGCTCTGGTGCACCTGAGCAGACAGGGGGACAGCACGGGAGCAAGAATGCAGAAGGGCAAGTACAACCGGCCATGCCATGACCTAGGCATGCCAGAGCTGAGAAATGTGCTTTATGGCCCACTAACCAGAGACTTTTCTGCTGAGGCCACAGAGTCCAGGCACCAGAAATTTCAGGAAGAGCAATAACAAAGTCAAATAAAAACATTCCTGTAGTATCTCCTTAAGCAGCTCATGACTTCTGGCAACCTTGAGGGAGACTTGTTTGTTAATTTATCATCATGTAATGCTCATTGTGGATGTTATCTTATGGCCTCGCTGAACTACACGGCTAGAAGGCTGTCTCCATGTCAAATTCCAGCATTTTCAAAATCTTACAAGAAACTATTTAGCTCATTTTGAGCATTTGTGGAGTGCAAGGTTAAACAAGAGCCAAATATAGAACGGATGATGATTTTAAAACTGAAGTCTCATAAAAGCAGCCTCAAGAGCTTCATAAAACACAAAGTGCAAGATTTTCCAGTACCAGAGCGTAAGGTCCAGCCAGCAGCCCAGTCTCCAGGACACCGGGTATGTCAGGGTACAACTGTGGACAATTCCAATAGGAGCCACTTGTGCCCACCTAGAACAATGTGTTTCCACTGCTGATTGGTTTTGTAGTTACTTACAGTGATCTGTACAGCCAGAAGCCCCTGCCCAGCATCCTTAGCATCCACAGCGAACTCCACAGGCAGGCTGGCTGGTATGCCGTAGGAGCTGAGACCTGGTCCACTCGCTGTCACTTTGCTGGCATCATACGTAGGAAGCACCTTCACCTTGAAGGGACTTAAAGGGAAACCGATTATTGCCCCCCTCTTCCTAAGCCAATAGCTGATAATTACTGCAGTACACGCTGAGGTGTCTCTGCTGTAGGTGCAGAACTCTGAACCCTGAAACCACTGCTGAACCCTGAAATTGTGCAAGGAGCTGCACTAGCAAAGTAGAAAGGAGCACAGCTAGCCCTTAAACAGTGCTCATGTGCTGGGGGAGCACAGTTAGGTCATTAAATCTTCAGTTCATCTAAGTTTATCTTCATCACCTTACCTGCGAGGAATCTCTTCATCAGCATATTTGACAGAGATCATATAGGGTCCCTCCTGCGTAGGGGTGTACACCACCGTGTGGGTGCCATCTCCGTTGTCTACTACATTCACAGGCTCCACAATTCCTAAAAAAGCAACAGACAATTTTCTCAGCTGCACTATTAAAACTCAGTTCCTCATCAGCCATTTGCTGCACAAAGCTCCAAGACGCGCTGCTCATTTACAGTTCGCAACAAGCTAAATTTCAGTTTTTAATTTTTTTTTTAATGAAGGCAATAGGCATGGATCAGTGATCAGTTTCCCTTATTTTGCATTCAAGAGCCATTGACTTGAGACAGATTTGTTATCCACTGCTCTCTGGCCTCTCATCTTCTCACTGTAAACAAAAGCTAACATGAAAATACTGGAGAAAAATCTGCCTTTCTGCATAGTCCTGGTCAAGAGCAATTGTTCAACATACACTGAAGACCTTTTGAGAAAGAAAACGAGTAATTGTTATGATTGCCTGAACTGTCATTTAGAAGATTACATACTGTTACAGGGATTCACTGTACAGAATTGAGCCCTAAAGCCAGTTGGTTTGTAGCGTTCACCAACTGAGTCTTTCACAATTAGGTATTTGGAAAGGCAGCTTGCTCCCTAGGCAGGAGCTGCCAAAGCCCAAAGAAAGGAGGATCAATTATTTCGATTTGCATTGAGCTAAATCTACAGAGGATTACATGACATATTGGTTCAGATCAACACACAAAGCAGCCTACAATTACAAGTTAGCTTTAAAATACGGGATGGATTATCAGTAAAGCAAGCACAAAAGAAATGTATAGTCGCCATGCAAAGCCTAAAAGCAACACCATTGGTTCCCACTCCCTCCTCCAGATGATTCTTGCTGTTGGCAGTTGGATTTCTGAGAGCCAAAATCGCCACTAGTTAGTGAGAGTTCAAACCTGTCTCAGCGTCACCCTTCGGATCACCTTTAAAGAAATCTGAAATCGCTTTCAATGGGGAGCGCCATCCCTGGGAATCCGTCTCATCCACTAAAATTAAAGAAGGGTTACCTGAGGGGCATCCCCACCATGGTGACCTGACACTTGGGTGGGGAAGCAGCTCCCACCTCCCAGCAAGGTGAAACTTGCAGCCAAAAGGCACTTGTTGCTGAGATACTGTGCCACCGAGACACAGCTTCCTAGGTTAATGCAAACATCATTAACGCTATCGCTCGAGGGCCTTGCTGCTCTCTGGGGACCACTGAGGGTCTCCACCATGTTTCATAGACTCCTGCAACCCAGTGACATGGGTTTCCCAAGTCATCATTCCCATGTGAGACTTACTTTTTGATGTCTTAATCTAAGCCACAACTGTTCACCAGTGATGGTTACTCATGCCACTTTTCCCAGCTCAGAAGATTAGAATAAAGCCATCAAAGACACTGCCTAAAGCAACACTACCTAGGACACAGTTCTTCTTCCTTTACAGCATGACACATGGGTCAGCTGTCCAGGTGCACACACCAGATGAATAGAAACAGAGAGAAATGCTCATTCAAGTGGTATCACCACTTTTGCAAGCAGGACCAGGACCATGTTACCCACCCAAACACAGCGATGGGGGCACTGCTGGATGGAGTACTTCGGTTCTTACCTCTGGGTCCTGCCACCACCACCTCGAGGGGTGCTACTCCTGCCTTGCTGGTGTCTACAGTGAAGGACTGTGGGATTTTGGCTCGAACACCTGTTCCCAGACCTGGTCCTACTATCTTCACCTTGCTGGGATCCACAACATCCTTCACAGGAACCTTGAAAGGACTGCCTGGAAGGTAACACAGGAAGTGTTAAACACCACAGCATTAACAGTTACAGGAAACCAACAGTCTTTTTCCCCACTTTTCCTTGGGTTTTTTTATTACTATGCCTCAACCTTGGGCAGGAATGACAACCCCACAGCCTCCATGCTACTTCTTTGCTTTTGCAAAAGCCAGAAGTGTAATGATGGTGCTTCTACATATTCACTGTCTACTCAACAATTTAATTGAGATCCATCTGCTTCTCACACCCCAGAAAACAATGCATGAAAGAAACCAGAAGTGCAAACAAAGTGTCATGCAGGCACTTGCTTCCTTCGTATTTTACCAAATTCAGTATGTTGACAAATAAAATGGGACCAACGGGAAAAAATTGGCTCACTCACAATGTCTAGGAAAGAATAGCTAGATGTATGCTGTATGACAGCGTGGAAGAACTCGATCAGTGTCTGGCACTTAGGAGCATTTAATTCTTGGTATCAAGGAAAATACCCTTCTTTTAGACATGAACTGCTGGATGCCAGATGTACCTGGAACATTCCTTAAACCTACTTCACTTCAGTTTAACACCCAGTGCAAATACATGCACAGATAAACATCTGGTTTAGGAAACAGTTACTACACTTTCTGCAGTGACCAAAAGTTGCAGTGTTCAACATAATCCCCATTACAAGCTCTCTCATTAGACCATTTTACTGCAGAACAGTCTTGAAGGCACCCACATACCAAAGGGCGGTTTTCTTGACCTAATGCATTACACACCACTTGTGCATAATACCAGTTATCTGCCAAGGGCTAGCGTTCCTTTCCCTGTCCCACCCGTCTGTACCCGCTCTGTTGTTCCCCCCTGCGGGTCCCACAGTCTCGACAAGGCTTCTCCACATCCCCACAGAGGCTGTTTCAGAAACAAGAAGAGACTGCAGCCCTTCCTCAAAACTACCACACCACAGCACAAAGGGCTCCACACTTCATGCCGGGTGTGAGGAACAAAAGCCACCGCTGTTTCTGCCTGAATTCCCAGGAAAAGCACGAAGTCAAAGCCTCAACATCCCCCACCACAAGTGAGATGCAGCCAAGGTACCGAGTCCTTAGCTCAGCACCCTCCCTCTTCTGAAAGCCACCGAGCAAGAGCTCTTACCAGGAATATGCTCTCCCCCATATGTGATGTTAACATCGTAGTCTCCTGGAACATAAGGAACATACTCGGCGCTGCAGCTCCCATCCTTGTTATCTTTGCAGCTAATTTTGGACTCCGAAGGTCCTTCAACAGTTATTCCAAGGCCACCAATTCCTGCCCCTCTGCAAGACAGAAATGCACTTTGTTAGAATTGGCTGCTTCTAACAGCAGCTTCGCATGCTCTGGCTGTGTTTTTACCCTTATTGGAAATGCAGTAACCTGACTTCTGATGTCCAGCCTTCAGCATGCTCTTGCATGCAAAGCTGGTCAGCATAACCTCACAGAGTGCTCAGCATGCGATGAGGTAACACTCACAGTAATTAAAAGGACACAGCTTGACTTTTTTATAAATATTTGTACTGAGTTTAGCATCCTGCATCGCACAGCCCACTACATTCCTCCATCCCTCAGATATTCTTTAAGGATGAGGTTACCTGGTGACAACCGAAAAGGCGTTTGGCTGATTTGTGAAAGCTTCTTTGAGTCCAGGTCCTTGTGCCTTCACACGTGATGGATGGCAGCCCTCTGTCACATTCACTCTGAAAGGGCTGTTCGGCACAGGTACGCCATCATACGTTACACTGACTGTGTGTGGACCTATTAAGAGGAGGAAAACACGTCCTGAGTTCCCTAAATATTCTCATCACTTAGCTTCACTTCCACAAAATGCTACAGACATCAGTATTTAAGTCAGTGGGTATGAGCTCCGTCCTGTATTTCACAAGACTTCACTGGTGTTTCATAACCGAGATGCCATCTACACACTCTTCTGCTGAAGCCAAGTTACTATAAAAGTCAGTTCTTCAAGTTCAAATAAAGCTACTTCCTGCAGAATTAGCTCCTCTACTGGCAAAAGTCCTGCTAAGATGCCAACAAGTTACTGGCAGACCTCAGCAGTCTGCCAAATGAAAGTGTTAGAAGAGCTGCTGGCTCTTGGTATTCCCCTCTCAAGTAAAAGAAAAAAACCCAAACCCCAGAGGTTACCCTTTTCAAACGGCGTGTACTCTACTGAATACATTCCATCAGCATTGTCTTGGATGAGACAGTCCGCGGGGGAGCCGGATGGACTCGTGATCTGCGTCCTAATGTGGTCGCCACCAGACTTTGTTAGAGGTCGAGCATCCACAGTGAACTCGGTTGTAGCTTCTCGGAAGACATCTGCAGGATACATTTTCAAGAGTCACTTCAAGAACCGCATGTATTTCCAATGACAAAATATTTTGTGAACCAACACGATAAACAACTCATCTGGGAACATAACGAAACACCCCTGTCTGAAGGTCACCATGGGAACACGCAAGGCTATTACAACTTTTAATACTCTGAGTGCTCTGTGCAGGACAGAGGACCACAAGTCCTGTGAATTCTGATACCAACAGTTATTCTCACCTTTTCCTTCCACTCCAGGCCCAAACACTTTAACTCTGCTTGTGTCCACAGCTGGCTCCACTTTGACCCGGGCTGGGAACTTAGGCACTTGCTCTCCTCCGTATCTCATCTTGATCGTGTACATGCCAGCCGAGATCGGCACGTATGTTACGACATAGGTCCCGTCTTTGTTATCATCGATCTGGACCTCAGCTTTGGAACCAGTATCTGACACCATGTCCACCCGCAGGTCCCCGGGACCCGCTTCCGTGCAGTCGACGTTCAGCAGCCCTGCCTCACCTACTTTACCACGTTCCAGACCCGGGCCCGTGGCAATGACTTTAGAGACATCAAACGGCATTTCTATGTCTGCCTTAAATGGCGAACCAGGAATGTGAACTTCTTCGAAGAGAATGTTGACAAAATACTCTCCAGGCTTCGTAGGCAGGTAGGAGACGGAGCAGGTTCCATCACCATTGTCTGAGCATTCAATTTTAGCTTCACACGGCCCTTCTACTGTCAAACCCAAACCTCCAGTTCCTGCCCCTTTGGTATCTATCATGAATTGGGCTGGTTTTCCAACAAGGCCCCCTCGAAGACCTGGACCATGAGCTTTTACCTAGAAGAGAATATGTAGTTGAGCTAAACTCATTTTTTCATGTTATTGCCAGCAGATAGACTTAGACTTATTGGTATGTGGGATTTGATTAACAAGCTCTTAAAAATACACAGAAAGCAATGTCTCCTTTGCCGCTCCTCCCAGTTTTACTGTAAAGTTGACATCTCTTCTCCAAAGAGGTTTCTAGGCAAGGAGATATTCATACTCTCACTGTAGCTGTTTTTATATAGCCATGAGATATAAAAGTAAAATATTTCATGGCTGTACACATACTTTTCTTGAAATCTATTTCCTTAGGATCAGGTAATACAGCCGAGATGCTCCTGAGGCCAACTCCTATTAAATTAGGAGCAATACTTGTATTTGCCACACTACGCAGGATGCTTGCAGTACTCTTAATTAGTACAATGTTTTTTCAAATACAGTGTTATAGGAATGACTTGCATGAGTCACGGAGCCTGCAAAAGGAACAACTGAGCACTCTGAGTAAGGATGTTCCTGGGCCTGCTTTGGCCAAAACCAAGCCAAGTGTCATGCAATAGCCCACGATTCAGTTTTCAGGTATCAGCTGCTGTTACCGCTCTAAACCATTCACTTACCTTGGAGGGGTCTGGAGGCAGCGTGGCCTCCACAGTGTAGGGGCTCCCTGGGATTGGGTTGCCATCATAACTCACATCCACCACGTACAGTCCTTCTTCCCTTGGGATGTACTTCGCAGTGCTGCACTCCTTACCCAGGACCGGTTCCACCAGACATGGCACAGCTTTCCTCATCGGACTGGAAATATTAACATCCAGTTTACCTTGCCCACCAGCTCCTTTGGTGTCGATTACAAATTCCTGATCCTTCCCTACTTCCACTCCTGAAAAAGACAAAACCATATTACTGCGTTAAGTACTCAAGGTCAGACAGCGCTCCAAGAAATCTCTCATGCACATACCACCGAGGGAGCAAGCACTGGCAGAGCCCTGCTCAGCCTGCACCCCTCTGTGTGCAAAAGCACCTGCCAAACCAAAACAAACCAAACCTAAAAATAAACAAGTGCTTTGGTTAACTGGAACTACAAAGCTACAGTGCTAAACAAGCCTGCAAGACGTGGCCTGACAGCATCACAGGCTCGTTTCAGGAATGCAACAATATTTCACAGCCCTAAGTTCTTCTGCTTTTAGAAAACAAAAGAGACTGTACATATGACATTCTGCACAGTAGCAGTAACTTATGTTTGAACAAACAGCCATGTAGCCCCAAGGAAACCAGGTTTCACCAGCAGGTCCCCAGCCTGGTGAAGAGTCCAGCTCTGTTCACCACAAGGGACTAAACCCCACACAAGCTTTGTCCATGTTGCTATGTAATCTTTGCAAACAAAAAAAAAATAATAATCTAAATTGAAATTTAGTCCTCAAGAGGACCAGCTAAGTCAGAGTGATCAAGCTATAATGTTGGAGCTGGTGGATCCCCCAACTGTAGCAAGTTAAAAAAGAAGTTTGTTTTGCCCACTTCTGTTCCAGCAGAAGGTGTCAGCTGTCACAGGTTCAGGAGACAATTCAGAGGCTTCCAGCCCAGAGGTACTTACTGTTTTCGAGTCCATTGACTTTAACTTTGCTCAGGTCTAGTGGAGCAGCAACACCCACAGTGAAAGGGCTTTTAGGGATAGGATCGCCACCGTAAGTTACCAAAACCTTCATTGGACCCTAGTTGGAGAATTTACAAGTTAGCTCAGTTCCTCACTTCATACAGACGCACTAACATCCCAGGAGTACATAAACCACTTCACCTAATCCATTTCAGCTGACCACAGCCAAACTTATTGGTTTATGGACTTTCAAAGCTCCCATCCCACTGCAGCCCTTCAAAGAATCAAATGGGTTTTATTTAATGCAGGAAGAGCGAAAAAGACAGTTCTTTCCAACATTTAATTAGACTATATTCAAGCTGCCTGGCAAATGCTCCGGCTCAGGCTGGCTCCCACCCTCCCGGCGCTCGGACGCGACAGCTGAATGAATGTCCCAGCGCTGCAGACCAGGTATCCCCTTCCACCGCACGGAGAGGCCGGGCCAAAGCCAAGCCTGCAAAGAGGCTGTATTATTACAGCATTTGAAATACCAGGGTTTTAAGCTGTACAAGTCAGAAAGATTAATGCTTTTGTGTATTTTGGCTGGAAAACCACACAGCCATGGCAAGCTCCAGCCCACGATGTGTGCTCCTTTTATTCTCTCCTACCGCAGTCCATATTTTAGCTATATTCACTGTTTGCTTACTTTGCGCTCTTGGCCGGTTCAGCTCCCAAGTGAAATAATCATGGATGTTTCACACAAGCTAGTGAATAGCTTCCATGATTATTCTTGGTTGTTTTTAGAAAACACACACACGGGTAGCTGTAGCAACACCGCAAGTGAGATAGATAAGGCTGAGTAAACAGCATTAAACCAAGGCTCCTCTGCTGCTTACGTGGTCCCTCAGGAATTTAACTACTAGTCCGTCCTCCCCTCACTCCGAAGGGTCCAGAGTCTCATTTGTAACCTACTGCCTACAAACCCGAGAAAGACAGGGTCCAGGGAAGACCTACCTGCTTGCAGCCTGGAGGGACAACAAGGCTACTCTAATTACTGCGCAGTCTATTTTCAACTCCTCTTTTTAACCATTGCTTTCCTGCCGCTGCTATCTGTGAGCATCTCCTGTAAGTCCATAGCTCTTCTAAGACCCAAGGTACTTCCCCCACATGGCAGACCCAGGCGGGAAAGCCGGTTTGGGCATCCCGGCTTGTTTCACCACTGCTTTTCAGGTGAAACACAGCAATCTGGTACTGCTCACACACACGCCTGTGGAGTTCAGATGATTTTGCTCCCTTCTGCATACCAACCCTGACTGAACAAGCAAAAGCTTCTCCAAACAGGCACACCAGCCACATCCTGAGATCACGCAACTGCTTTATCCAAAAACAAACGCTAGCTCTATGGCGCTTCCAAGAATGCTAATCCAGCATTATCAGACAAATAATGCTGCAGTCCTTCGTATCAGTCCACTTTTATACAGCTACATTCAAGGAAGCTGGTGCAGATGACTGAGGAGCTCATGTGTTTTTGTTCAGCAGAACAAGAGCAGCAAAACACTTTCATCTCAGCACTACAGCACCTACTTCTTCAGAAATACATGAGATTCGCGCATTCTGGCGTTTAATGGCCCTTTACAAACACGCAAGCAAAGCATAACAAAAAATACTTCTAGTCATTAGCAGTTTCCACTTTCAGCTCTTTAATGGTGTTGCTAGGAACCATCTGCCCATGAACAAAAAAGAGTTAGACTGAATTTTTTTTTCCAACCCAAGGGCAAACCTCAAATACAAATACCTTGACACATTTAATCTGCAGCCCAGCTTCCCTCCCCAGCACCAACTCACTTTCCTGCCAGGGGCTGCTGCTCCATCACCCAAACACTGTGCTTTTTATGCCTGCTCCAGCTCACCCTACAGGTCCTTCAACAGCAGCAGCTTGCTGAGATGTGCCCAGATGTGCTGAGATGGCCCCAACTGCTGGACCACAGCAGCCCAGAGCAGCCAGGGCAGCCACCAACTCCGTTTGGGACCCTGTGAAGGTTCACCACCTTACCTCTTCAACTGATAAGGTGTGGAATGACAACATGAGCTGTGCACTACTGTTTCAGTATCTCACCATTCCCAGAAAATGGTGACAAGCTATCAATAACTAAGCCAGAAAACTGCATTACTGTTTTCCAGTCCCAACTGTCCTGCAGGCTTTAGGGACCACAAAGAACAGGACACCCTGGCAAGTTTTATCTGCTCATTCCTCTGTGCATAGGTACCAGGGAGGGAGGTCACGGCACTACAACAACATGAGCCATTCACTCTTGTATCCCTACAGAAGTCCTACCTGCTGTATTGGAGTGTACCGAACGGTGTGGGAATAGTCATAGTTGTCAATGATATCCAGATCTGCCACCGCCTCTCCTGGCGCCGAGCTGCTGAACTGCACATCCAGCGGCGCTTTTCCAGCTCCCTTGGTGAACACAGTGAAGTGCGTTGGCTTCCCATTTTCCACGCCTGAAGAAGAATGTTAATCCTAATTTATGCAGAGCTCACACACAGAAACTCTTCCCAAGAAGCATTCAGTACCTATAAAGCCCCATCAAGCAAAATGCCAAGGGAACAGAGTCACTTCCAGTCACCTGGCACAGCACCCCCTGTACCCAGCCCTGCATCCCAGCAAAGCTCAGCCAGGCAGTGGCTACCCTGCAGCAGCCCCCCACGGTCCAGCACTGGCCACACCACCTCAACCTGGGTCTCACCAGTTTTGTTCAGCCCAGGTCCTTCAGCTTTCACTTTGCTGGCATCGTGTGAGGGGTCCACTTTAACTCTGAACGGGCTGGCGGGGATTTCCTGCAACAGAAACGCAGCTCTAAACATAACCAGGTCACTCTTCACTAGCCAAAAATAGACAGATAATCATTTCAAAATACTCCTGCTTTAACTCCAGCACCATCTTGAGTAAAATGTCACCTCACTTAAGCACTCTGCTCTTCCCTACTGAGTAGCATCATTCAAAGTCTAGAGCAAAGTTAACAGCTGGACAGTTTGCAGGGGTCTCTCTCCCTTTTGTTTCTTTAAGCAAAACCTATTTTTTCCCCATGTTCCCTGGAAAGTCATTTAGATTTTCTATCCTTTAGAAAGCAGCTTTGTCCCATCACTGAGACCACATTCGTTATGCCACTCCATCACATTATATGCCTGATGTCTCCAGCCACCCCCTCTCATTTCTGTACTTTTGAGTACTCCAAGAGTGTTTTTAAAAACAGTGAGCAGACAAGGTGCACGTGAGCTGGAACGGAAGGAGCCAGCTGTAAGCCACCGCAGCCAGCTGCGGAGTGACACACGCTCGGTGATCAAAGAGCAGATAAACAGACCCGAGAAACATCAGGCTGCAGAAGGAAAATTACAAACCTCTCCTGCGAAAAGCACTTTAATGGTGTAGCGCCCAGCGGCAGGTGGTGCGTATTTCACTGTGAACGTATCATTAGCATTGTGGATGATGTCGAAATCTATGTCTTCTTCCTCATCGCTGACCACACGAGCATCACACTTAATCCCAACACTGACATCACCTAGGAAAAGCAAATGGAGGTTTTGCTACCAGATGGTACAGACATTGCTAGCCAAACGGCCAGCACATTCCCATTTCCAGGAGCTCTCAAGTCCCCTCGTTAATTGATGCAACAGATCACATCACAATTCATTGCAACGTTCTGCTTCCCAGGGTCTTTGCATGAAACAAGGAAAACCAGCATGAAACAGGATATAATCCTCCTTGCATGACCTGGGGTCCTGGCACCACCACAACATCCCAGCCTGCCTTTACCTTCTCCCGCATCCGTGCAGTCCACAGTGAAGTGGGTCGGCTCACTCGCTTTTAGGCCAGTTCTCTCCACACCAGGTCCAAATACTTTCACTTTCTGAGGATGACTCCCTTGACCTATAAGGACCTACATGGATTCAAAAGGGTCAGAATCACACATCTGTGTCACCCTCAAGATCACAGTCAAGTGGGAGCATTGCTTGGACAGAGGTGACAGGAAAACAGTCCCAAGGTAGGAACTAATTGCCCCAATGCCCCGAGGCTGCAGCTGGACCGATAGGAGACCTCCAGCATCCGAGTTTGAAAAAGCAGAAAGTTTTTTTCAAATGCGTAGATTCCTAAAGAAAGGGAGCCAAAGGGCACACCTCCTTGAAGTGCACAGAAGGGTTTTATTGTCCTAGTTGTAATGACAAGTAGTTGTGAGCACGAACGTCCTACTTGGCTAGAACTAGTAATAATCCATCTCTATACTTACCCTAAATGGGCTATTGGGCACGTTGGCTCCTCCCCAGACAACAGAAATTGTATGTTTGATTGGTTTAACTGGCACATAGGAACAGGCAAACACACCATCAGGCTTGCTCTTTATCTGGATATCAATAGGGTTTCCTTCTCCATCCTAAAAAGCAGCAATACAAGCAGACGGTTCAGGTATTTTAAAAATATTTGTATAGTTTGAACAGCTCAAGACTGATCCAAAATGCGGGTTTTTTTTCCAGAACTACACCTCAGAAATACCAAAGAAACATGCAAATTACACTCCTGTAAGTCTTCCTCATCTAGCACTTGCTCATTCCAACACCATCCTACAACACATATTTTAACAAGCTCCCCTGAGATTCATAGGCTCGGAGACACTTCGGGTGCTTCCAAATGACAACTCCAGGAAATTACAGCTTGCTTTGGCGAGGAGACTCCAAGTAAGGAAGCAAAGCCATGTACTTCATACGCCAGAGAGAAGTCACCTTGTCTTGAGTGAGGTTTGCTGTCTGACTACATTACATAGATCAAAGCACAGAGCTTTGAAAGAATTACACATGCCCAGAATTAAGTGGTGTGTAAGCGAGCAGAAATACTTAAAGCACTTTTCTCAACAGTATTAAAGACCTTTTGCTGAAGTTTCTCACAGCTGCCTTTGGCTTTTTACCTGTGCATACATCTTCAGAGGTGCTTTCCCGGCATCCTTGGTTTCAACTGTGAACTCAGCAGGATTGTTCACTATACAGCCAGTCCGTTCCAAGCCCGGGCCATAAGCCTTCACCTAAAAAAATACCAACGAACATCCCAAGAGTCTTAGCTTGCAGTTCAGAAAGAGAAGTAAAACTAAGTGATTTATTTCCAAAGACCTTCCCCTTCCCACAAAACCCATGAAGCACGGGATACAAGCAGAGGCTAGCGTGAAAGTTGAGAATTTGGACCAATTCAGCAAGTTTTCATTACATTAAATAAAACCACAACAGTGTTATTAGAAAAAGCTGAGTAATATCTGGCTGGAGCATGGTAAATTCAGAGCCTTAAGTAGAGGCAGCTGAAGAGTCAAGTCTGTTACCAGAGACCTTCAGAAACATCTCTACTATAGATATCAAAGACGTGCTATGCCACGGGTGAGCTCTTATACAGCACCTTATCTGGGTTGAAGTCTCCTGAAGCTGGTCGGATGAAGGCCATGTAAGGGCTGTCTTTTATGTCCTCATCATCGCACATGATGTGCACAGCATATTCACCGGGCTCTTTGGGCCAATACTTCACATCACATGAGCCATCGTTCTTGTCATCGCACTCAATTTTAGCTTGAGAAGGGCCTTCTATTGCAAAGCCTGAAAAAGGAACAAGTAGGTTCCTCGTGTTAGGTTTGTGGTGGCTGCTAATTTAACGCCACTTCCCCAAACTGCTTTTTATTAGACGTAACCACGCCTGATGCTCTTCATCACCCTTCTTCAGCAATATAGGAAATAATCCATCATTCCCTTCTGGATCTCATCCCGCAAAGCCACAGATTAACATTCCCCATCACACACATTCTTGTCTCTAGGACTTGATTTTGATACTCTGATATAAGTTTGTGTTTAGACCAAACGTCTTGGAGACATGCTTTTTTACTGCTGGGAAAGCTATTGTTTCTCAAGAGCCCGTTGCTAGCATTGTAATGTATAAATATTTCAGGCAAGCTAAGTAAGGTTACATACCAAGAGAGCCAACTTCTGTGCCAATGGACTCTACGACGAAGTCAGCCGATTTGCCCACAATCCCTTCATGCAGTCCTGGCCCCCAGGCTCGCACTTTCTGAGGACCTGCTTCATGACCCACTTGAACTTCAAAGGGGCTACAAGAGAAAAGCAAAGCACGGGGTTAGAAACAAGGACAAGAATAGCATCCATGGGTTTTTTTTCCCCAGGCATTTTAATGAGGTTTTACATTGGATTTCCCAAATTAATAGAAGCTATCATGTGGTGGCACAGTGCCCAGCAGACTGCCTTTCTAGCAGAGAGGTCATCCAAGCCATCACGTGCTTACATCTTGCACCACAAATCCTGACTGTCAAATATTTGGCTTCCACTGCTTGCTGTAGCCTTGGACACCAAAATAACAGATCCCTTCAAAAAACTCACAGCGAAGTCCAAGCTGCGTGATCCACCAAGTTTTATTACTTTTTGTATTCATCATTTTGGGTTTAGCCAGACTGATGCGAATCACTCGTCAAAGCCCTCCCAATATAAGCCGCTGCAGCCCTAAAATAGGCTGTAGATAAACTGTCACAGCAACTGCTTGCCGTTAACTTTGTAAGAGTTTCTTCGAAAGTCAGCACTCTTTTAAAAGCCCATCAAACACACAAGCCACCAAAGGGTGCAAAAACTCCAAAAAAGCTACCTCTAACTCACCTTTTTGGGATGTTGTGCCCACCCCATGTAATCGTGACAACGTATTTCCCTGGGGTAGACGGGTAATATTCAAATGCATATACACCATCCATAAAGCCTTTTTGTTTCACCAGCTCCTCCAAGCCCTCTGTTGAAAGATCAGTTCAGCATTAAACTTAACAGCTTCCATCCTGCCTTCAATTACCCAGACAAGTTCATGTTTTCTAGTATTTATTTTAGCTTGCAAGAATAAATTTCTTCCACCAGAGACAAAAAGGTCAGGTTATAAAGGAAGTTAGTTCTAGTTGCCCTCTAGGACAAAGACAGCAAACACTTCCAGAAGAAATACAGCAGAAAGTATTTTAAGTTACCAGACTTAATAGGTTCCCTTGTGTTTTATTTTCTTAGTCTGCAGTATGATGCATGTCATATGTTAAAACAAAAAAGCTTAACATTTGTCAGACTTTGCAACCACAAGTATGCAGGGAATGCCTACTTTTCATTTTCTTCAAGATGAAGAATTTCGGGAGAAAAGCTTAATACACTAAAATTTACATCAATACGTCTGTTGCCCCCCCCCCCCCGGCCTCTAGCCACATTAAGCCACACAGTCAGAGCACTGTGCGTGGGGAGGAGGTGAAGGCAATACAATGCACCTTTTAATACCGTCCCAGCCGGGGGGAGGTGACGGGCTCGCAAGCACAGCACAAGCACGGCAGCTCCCTGGGAGCAGCAGCACGGCCACCGCTGCTGGCAGCCCCAGGAGCCACACACACGAGCCAGCGGCCACCAGTGCTCCCATCGCCCCAGCCTGCCGTGGTCCAGGCAGAGGGCCACATCCAGAGCTCAGGACATAGCAAAGGACTGGGGACAGATCCTGGCAGAAGGTCTCCACGTCAGCCTACACATTCCCTCGACCCTCTCCCTTCTCTGCTCATGTGCCCGAGCATCCCGTGCAGCCAGGAGTGCTGCTCCGAGCCTTTCCTAGCTTTACGAGAGCAGGATTTCCACCCTGGAGCGTGACTTGCTCCCACAGGTCAGATGAAGTTGCAATACGAACCCATAAAGTTTGGAGGCCACAGCAGGCAGATTCATGGACTTTCTCAGTTTTGCTAATAGATACGCATTAAAATGGAGAGATCTAAAACCAGTCCTGTAGATTGTAATCTTACCCAGCTGTGCAGATTCAAACTTTCACACTAGACACAGAGTACCAGAAAACCCTTCCGAAATCTGGGGGTTTTTTTATAAGGATACAAATCCCATCAGTTCCATCAGGGCACCATCTCCCCACTGCTCTTCCTTTCACAGTCTCCCCTTCTTCCCCTTCTCCAAAACGCATCCACAGCACAAATTCACCCAAACACTTACTTGGCCCCTTTATAGTCACTCCAAGATCTCCGCTCCCTGCTGCTCTCGTGTCAACCTTGAAGTCAGCCGTCTCCCTCATGCGGACGCCCTTGGGCTGCAGACCTCTACCAGTGGCACGGCACGCATTCGGATTGCAGGCTGCAAGGGAATTTCAGACATCAATTCCGTCTTTGATTCTCAGCACACACAGCGCCTAACCAGCCTGGAACAACCTTTAGCTCAATGTTGACGCAGGGCAACCACAGCTTAGCTTTCAGCACAAGTTTTAAGGTTATAGCATTAAGGGAGACACTCAGGAGTCTGCTCAGCCGTTGTCTATGTCCCATGGCTTTTGGCCAGTAGCGTTTGGTGCAGGCAGGCAACACTGACCCCCTACAAGGGACATTTTTCAGAATTAAAGCAAACACCGAAGCCCTACTACTTTCCAGTGTGATGCCAGTTATCAATATAAAACTTTTAGATGGCTATCGCACACAGATATCCACTGTACTAAGCACAATCTTCTTGATGCCTTTCCCATTGAGGCACACTGCAGCATGGGGTGAAGCTCCCCTTTGCAGGGGAGCCCCAGTGAACAGCATTATTGTGCTGTCCGTTCAGAAGCACACGACTGCAGTAACTGCTATTGGCCAAAACGAGTTCTGCATGTGCTTCGTTAAGAGATGTCACATCAAAACCCCCTACTAGTCGCAGTTCACACTTTCAGAAGCAAAGCCATCAAGCCCTCTGCAGACCGAAGGAGCCACGGGCAGGGGCAGCAGGTTACATATGGCTGAGCTTAAGCTTATGCTTCAGTAGGTTACATATGGCTGAGCCTAAGCTTACACTTGACCCCTTTACTCCAAGTGCTTCTCCAGGCCAGCAGAGTGGCTACGTAAATCAACTAACGTGCACTTCTGAACAGTTTTCGTTACACAATCCCATTACCACGTGGTCTTCAACTCCAGAGACCTGAAGGGTTTGAAGAGACTTACAAATAATCACAGCTTCCCAGCAGTGTAATCGCAACATGCATTTCCCCAAAATATGCCGTGCTTACAGCAGGAGCACAACTCTGCCAAGCGGCTCATTAGGTTTTCACTTGTTTTACGAGTTTTACCCTCGCCCCTGCAGCAGCCAACGTCACTCCGCGTCCTACACCGGACGGTGTAAGCGAAGATTACATGCCATCTGCTCGCTCTGAAAGCTCGGTGGGAGCACAGAGGAGCGTGCCCAACGAGGAGGGGGACCAGCTCTCAGAGCCCTCACACGACTGAGTCAGGCGGCCGGTGGGTAAGCTGGGTCACACACCAAGTTCACTTGCAACTTTTCCTCCCCAACCCCAACAAAACCAAAAAACCCTTTTGGCCGGGACAAGCTGCAGGCTAGAAGCTTACGAAAAGCAAACATGACAGAGCATCCTGCACACCTCTTACCAACTATGAAGCCATTAGCAGTGAAGTCCAAAATTCCACAAATGGAGGGTAGCTCAGGAGAGATGAGCAGAGATCTAAAAGCGTAGGAGCACGTAAGGATGGAACAGAAAGCAAGTTAGGTGTCAGTTCAGGAGGAAAACAGTAAATATAGTCATTTGAGGAACAAAGGTGGAAAACAGCAAGACACTGCATAGCTGCATAAAACACTTCAAAAAAATACAAAGGGCAGCTTAACGTTCGGAGGTCTAGGCAGAAAGGAAACTCTAGCAACAAAAGCCATATTACTGTTAGAGAGCACTGTAGTACCCTGCGAATACCCGTGTGACCCACTGAATCAGGTCTATGATGTTGAAAGGTACAGAGAATGTCCAGGGCAAGATTCAAGCATATTCTGTGATCACATCCAAGGTAAAAAGTGGCCATCTACATTTAGGTGCATTTTTAAAAAGCATACCCTCTCCGACGAGCACAGTGCAAGGAGTTTTGGGAATTGCCTCCCCAGCAAAAGTCACTTTGACAATGTGAGGACCAGCTTGAACAGGTTTGTAGGTACAACGGTAGACTTGGTTGCCTTTGTCTTCTACTACAACTTCAGCAAGGCTTCTCCCCTGGGGATCCTCCACTTCCACATTCACGTCACCCACACCAGCACCTGCAGAGGAAACAAGCCCAGCTGAGCCCTGGCTTCCCCACAGCAACGTGCCCAGCGTTTAAGATCACAGGCAGCTGCCCGGGCTCAGCCACGACTCCTCTGCTACCATTTCTGGGCACAGCCAGAACGTTCAGCTTCTGCTGACAGCAACCAGGCATTTAAGTGGGGAGGGGGGCAGGATGGTGGCATCTCCATGAAGCCACCAAACTGACAGGGCTCTACTGCTCCTTTCACAGGGTTTCACAACAGTATAATAACAAGGAACACACATACAGCCTGGTTACCCCACTGCTGCCACCCTGCAGCACCTCTGTCCTAGACTAGCCCACAACTTTGCCAGCCAGTTCTGTCTCTCAAGCTTTGAAGTCATTTAGATTAAGAGGTTGGACAATATGAACACTGGTCTGGACAAGGATCTTTCTCTTCTGGACTACAGATATTCACTTTTGTTCAGACACCTGCTCCTCTCACATTTTATTCAACTCATCGTGCAACAAAAACAGTTTTCCAGCCACTTTCAGAGGCCAGACATGTCTTTACGTGATTCAGACCACTCCCTCTCCCAATTAGAGGCTGAACATTACACTTCCCTTCTCTATAACCACATTTAATTTTACTTCTAAGCACCCTCAGGCAGAAGGCAATTTAAAATATGCTACTCAGCATATTTCAGTGTTTAAATACTTCAAGTAACTGCTCTAAGTAGTTTCGCATTGTTCTAAATGAATTAGCATTTGTAGCATCTTATTGAGTCATTCCTCTAGGCTACAGCATTGGCCTAATAATGTGATGGAGATGCTCTAATGAAAATAGTAGCCCTCTAATAATTACAAAAGAGGTTGAAACCAGTTTGCCATTGAAGTATGAATTCGAAGTAGCACTGTGGCAAATTCTTTCTGTGAAGCTAAATACAGAACATGTTAAGCATTTGCAGTTTACTCACAGTTCATCCTTCAGAAGTGGGCATTTCACATTCCTGTTTAAAATGAGTTGGGGGAAGAAACCAGCCAGGAACTCGCCTGCTGCTATTCAGCAAGTTCATGGCAAATTTCTGGGTAATGCTTTGCACCTTCCTGCCCCAGCTCAGCTCCATACTTCACGTGTTTCATACATAGCTGGAGCCTCCAGAGCAGCCTCTGAACTTGATGGCGTTGCAAATCCTCATCCCCTTTTCAGTTTGTTTATTCCTCCAAGGCTTAGGTTCTCCTCACGTTTGAGGAAGCTGCGAGATTTCGGTACTCGTTCATCTTGCTTACCTGCTGTGTAGAGGTCAAAGTAGGTAGGCTTGTTGGCAATGTTCCCTGTGGCCTCCAGTCCTGGTCCCTTCGCTGTTACTTTGCTCGCATCTCCCTGGGCTTTGTCAACATTCACTTCAAAAGGGCTCTTTGAGATGTGCTGCCCCGCAAACAGGACTGAAACCTGTAGACAGACAGCATCAGCTCCAACCCACACAGAGCTCAGTGTCACCACCACAGAGCCAAGCACAGGGTGAAGTGCCTGCATTCCCAGCACAGAGAGTCTATGCCTCAGAGGCAAGAGAGACCACCCATCCCACAACCTTCATCCTGTCCATGCAATGTAACTGCTGGTCACCTCCCTAAAGTGCTACTGATCACGGGGCCAGCCCCACCAGATAGGATGCTTGAATCTGGATGTGCCAATAAGAGGGAGATCACCGTCTGGCAATGAAGTGACAGCAGAAGTTGCATTTATCTCTCCAGGCTGGTTCTGGGGACCAGCCATTCAGGCAAGTGCCAAGCCATTCAGGCAAGTGCCAAGCCATGGGATCACCCATCATAAACCCACTTCTGCAGGCGCCTGGGGACAGAGCTGAATGGGAAAACCTTCTCTGCAAAACCCGTATGGCCGACCATATCATCAGCAGAGAAAGGCCTTACAGAAACAACCTGGTGCTTTCCTCTGCGACAACCCACAAAACTGGCTTCATGAGCTGCAAGAAGTGGCCCTACGTGACAGGAGAGTCAGCTGTAGGACTTCATACCCAAATAACCACAGACATTATCTCAACACACACACAACCCTTCCTCCTTGAAAAGGGGACAGCCCCATAGCCCAGACTGAGGACTAAGGCCACACCAGGTTACCTTTTCTGAAGGATGCCCAAAGTGGCCCTTACACCACCAGTGAACAGGCAGCCCTCAGGGGCCCATGCTAACAACGAGGAGAGCAGCTCGTTTAGCAAGAGAACACTGGTTTATTGACACACAACCTACCTTGTGAGGTCCGGTAACCCTTGGCATGTACTGAACTGAATAGGTCTTGTTTTTGTCACTGGACGGTGTTATCTGTGCCTAGGAGAGAAAGCACATCCATCGATGAGCTGCACTTAACGCACGCCAGCCTCAGATTTTTCTGGGTAGTGCTTGATACTGCAAACTATTTCCAGAGTTAGTAATGTCAGAGATGTGTTTCTGTGGAAGCAGGGACACTCGCTACCTCCTCTCCTCATACGGAAAAACCTCCATTGATTTTGTCTTTACATGAGACGAAGCAAGCTACCTTCTCCCCACCCCAGCCCTCTCCCTTGTTGTTAATTGCTCTACTAAGGCAGGCCAAAACTGAGGAGACATTAAGTCCAACGTACAGCTGTATTTTTCTGGAATGCTGTAACATGATCAAGTGGAGCACTTGGATGAGAAGTTTCTATAAACATTAAAACCAGCATTTTAACTCAAAATGATTCATGGCATCTAAATAGCTGCTTTAGCCATTCTTGCAGAATGAGTAAGGGCAGACAGTGATTTAGTGATGTGTGTTATCTAAAAGTGTGTCAGAATGTACTTGGCCAGTCAAGCTAAAGCACTGCAACTACTGGACATTGGAGTTGTGTTGCTTAGTTGCAGATAGTGATATTTTTTCAAGTTCATCCAGTAAGGCAATTATGAGGAAAAGCTTGAGGCTTGCACTTTTGATAGATGTTTTTTCGCAACTTCTTTTCAGATTACTTATCTTTTAAGACCTCACTTGTGAAAGATGTAGGTTACTGCAAAAATTTCAGCATTCAGACCAGCTTTACTTTTCCACACTGAACACTTAACATACATACCTCCTCCCTGTTTCCTTCTGGATCCTCTACGAAGACCATCAGGTCTCCCTGCCCAGCACTGATGGTGTCCACTGTGAAGATGGCAGGCTGCTTCACCATGTTCCCATGAGGCTCAATCCCTGCGAGGCAAAGCGGCACATTAGCTGTTGCTACAAAACCCAGAAGCTAGTGAGGCAAGTACCCACAAGCTGTCCAAACTGCCCTCCCACACAAGTCCCCAGCAACCGGCTGCCCAGAACACCATGCTCATGAAAAACCCTACTTTTATAGTACAATAATTTTTAAAAATTGGTTGAATTATTGGCACTCAGTGCATACCAGGATCTCTCAAAAGCCCAGCTGGCATCTGGTTTCAGGTGAAAGTAAGTTACCCTGTTTGCCAGAGCAACATCCTGAGGGTCACCCCATGGTGAACGCCCAGCTGACGTGGACAGTGAGCAGAGTATGTCCATGAGTTGCTCTTTAGGAGCTGCTCTGCTTCACACGGGTAAATGCTGCAATGGTGCTGCACCACAGGAAGGGCAACCAGGGAATTGGGAGAGAAATTTTGGGAAGCCTTTTGGTAAAGACATTACCCTAAAGCCAAGGGTGAAAGACTTACTTAAGCAAAAGAGTTCTCACCTATACTGTCCCATTTTACTCCATTTTCAGAACTCAGCTGTACAGACACTGCTCAGATTTATTATTCTTTGAAAGCTGCCCAAACCACTTTGCCAGAGTGAACACTGTACAAATGGCATGCAGGAACCTCTTAAAACCACGAAAATCCTGCAATTCAGTGTCACTTTCATTTAACTTTTAGTCAGAGTTTCCTTATTCCTCAGCACAGGGCCTGCTACAGCGTGCATTTACCAGCAGGGTTTCATCATCTCCCTATACTTAGCCCCAGGTCATGACACCTGTCATGGTGGAGTCAGACTGAGTGGGTGGAAGAACTTCCCAAAGTTGCTGGTTCCAGACTAGCCCAAACACATATAACCCTTCCTTCCAAGGGAATTACTCCTCGGCTTATTCATAAAACCATGGGCACTACTGCTCCATAGCACAATTAGTGGAAAGTGCAACGTCTGATAGATTATAAAGGAAGTGGTTGTGAACAACAGAATTCCTGAACTTGTTTATCTTCAGAAAACAATAACTTGAGAGCAATGCAAGGAAGATAATGTTTTTACTAGGAAATCTGAGCATTCTGATAAGGTGTTAACAATTGACATATTCATTCTTTCAAACTAAGCCCTAGATTATCATCTAGTTTAAACAGCTATAAATTCGCTCTGCGTATCTTCAGTCCACCACACAAGCATTAGGATGTGGTATTCGAGTTAAGTATCCCTCCTTCTGCAAGCACAAGAAGAAGGAACGCTTATCCTCAGACAACAGCTTGAGCCAGGACAGCATTAGTCACAGCACTTTCTTAGCCTATGTTTAATCTTCTACGTTCTACTCTCTTCTCAGAGATCTGCTTTGGCTGGGTAAATGAGAACTCCTAGTGCATCGGTGATGATCTGCGCAACCGAGTACAGCACCTCTGCAGGCTCACTGTACATCAGGTCTACACACGGCCACCCTAGGAGTGAACCACCGCAGCGTCCAGGGAGATGTGCTGCAACTACGGTTCACCTTGGGAGGTTAGGAATTACTTACTGTAGCACATGGAAAAACAGTAATAAAAAAAAGCTAAGGCTGACCAACTTCAGACCTGACAATCACCTTTTTCTGGAAGCATGAAGACCTGTTATTCATTTGTCCAGAAGACCCTGCTGAGTTTGGCAGTGAGCCCCTCGCTGTAAGAGTCACCTTCTGGTTCTGACATAGATTAGCAGTCAGAATTGTCAATTATGTTTTATGACTCTGTTTTGGCAATTAACTTTGGGAAAACATCAATCTTTCAAGAAGAGCCACTCACTCTTTATCATTTCCATTACCATGGCTCCAGAGCACTGCATGCACAAAAGTAGACAACAAAATAATTCCAGTTTTTGAAAGAGTAAGAACATGACTGAAGCCAGATCTGACAGACCGAGGCAGGCTGATCAGTCATTTACACCCTAAATGGAGCATAGGTAGTCCACGTATTTGGGATCTGGCAAATGTGTCTGTGTATTGTGGTTTGCTGTGGAAGGCACCAACGAAGGACGTGAACCGCAAGTTGGCTAAGTGCTAAACCCACTTCTGACTACAGTGACTGCTCATCAGCACAGAGACAGTGTCTGTGTCCATTTATTCCACCAGTTCAGTTTCAATGGAACTTGAAAAAAAATGGAAGGTTGAAAAAAAAAAAAAACCAACCAAAACACAAAAAACAGGAAAAAAAAGAAATCGGTTTTATTTCTTTCCATTACACCCTTATACACCCAATTCTGAAACCCACTAACTCTAAAAATCTTGAAGGACCACAACTGGCCCCAGAGCTAAAAAACAAGATGGAATGGAGAACAAAGCGTAATGTGTAAGTGACGTCTTGCTTCACGCCAAGCATATTAAAGTTAAAAATCTGTTATTCATTCAGTTGTGACTGTATTCCAATCAAGAACAGAAGCACCTCAGAAGTTACAGGAATTATCCATTTAAAAGATAAGTTAAAAATACTAATGTCTGTGTAGATGTCCAGTTGTATAAACATCTATGGACAAGTCTTCCAATTAGCAAGCACAGTCTTTACAACAAAAGCTTGGCACTATTTAATGATCGAAGGGTTACCAACCCAACTTCATGCATGTGCAATCAAAGTATTCACATCTACCAATTAATTCAAATATCTTATTTACAATTAGTCGACCCTAATACACATCTGCCACCAAGCCTGGGAAACCGGAGACTCTGCCGCTATAGAAAGCCTGCTCACAGATACAGATGTAAAGAGGTTTTTCCTCTTTTTGAAGGAGTGCTTTATCACTAGAAGCATTCATGGCTAGATCAACCGCTGTCAGCAGCAATACTGCTAGCTTAAATTTCACACAGAGGTTGTTTTAGCCCTGTATCATGCTCCTTCTTCCAGCTGTGGACTGCAAGGCTGGCAGCTTGCAAAACAGGTTCCGAGACTTGGGGGAATTTACATGTTAGAACGAGGAGTGTCTTTTGGACTATATCCACGTATTTCTGAAACTAGGCACCACACCAAGAGTATACAAGTGAAACTTTGAAGTCAGTTACAGTAGGTCTGGAGTTCAACATAAGCAAAAAACCCCACCCAGCTTTCTGAAGAGTTAAATGCTCTCTGCAGCTTAAGCTCACCAACTCCTTACCTCTGCCATAAGCCCTTGCTTTCTTTGGATTCAATTTGGGTTTTAAAGGAGCTCCTGGCTTCAGCTTGGCTTTGGGGAACTGGGACAGGTAAGTCATTACAGAGTGCTCATCCACATCAGGGTGGATAATTTCTTCAGGGGTAATAACCTGAAAGACAGTGCAATTAAGTATATTGTACCAGTGCTTGGTTACCGCATGTCAACACAGAAACAGAGCTACAACAGTGTCTTACATTTCAAAACTCCCGCATGCTAATGCGATTTCTTACATTTATTTTCCCTTTGATACACACAACATCATTTATTATCTCATGGCAAGAAAATCAAGAAGCTCATTGTGGTCTAAATGTGGTTCAGGGGCTTTTTGTGTCTTGGTTATAAGGAGTTCTCAGGAGATCGTGACAAACTAAATGGCAGCAAGGCAAGACAACAGTAGCTATATTCCCCTGGAAAAGCAACACAGGGATAATTGGAACCGAAAGAATTAGTAATTCATAATCCTGTGTGTTAAAGCTCTGAAGTGCAGTGCTTGCACAGTGAAACTCGTGACCAGTCTCTTCTCCTGCTCCCACGACACAAGCTGCTCCAACAGCTTCAGAGACTTCAGTGCTTTTGTGCAACTTTATCAGCGTGAAAACAATCCTGTTTGCAAATACATTGTTCTCTGTATGGAAGTCATCTTTGCAGGTGATTTCCGAAGCCAGTGAGTTTTTCTCCTGTGAAATTCAATGCAGCAAAACAAACTCACTCCATGAGCTAACAAAGCAGGCACATGCACTTTTTTCCCTACCAGAGATGCTGCAACACCAGCTGTCTTCAGCGGAGACACCTACACAAAACCTTACCACCACAGCTCTGAAATGTAATAATGCCTTTCATTACAATTTGCCTTTTCTCGGGCAATTTCGTCCAAGTATGCTGTAACTTTTGGAAGCATCCTAGCAACTTCACCTGCTTTCCTCAATCTACTCTGAAGCTAGTGGCAAGTCCAAAGCCATCCGCTGTGCTTCCCGCAGGCACAGCCTTACCTGTGGCACACCCAGCCAGTCATCCGCCTGCTGCATGGCTTCCCGAGCGTTGTCAACGGGCTTCTTCGGGTCCCAGGTCTCCCAGTCAGGGCACAGGCCTGCAAGCACGTTTCAGTTGTTAGGTGTTGTCTGCAAAGGAGCTTCCCTAGCTGAAGAAACCAAGTACAAACTCCACCGCCCCTTTTTTACACTGCTACACAGAAAAGACATCCAGAGCACTGCAGAAGTAACCAAAACAAGGCGGGCATGGGCTGCTCACTGAAATGCTTCTGAGACAACCACCATCATCGCCACGGGCCCTTATGGCACAGGCAGTTGCAGCCAGTTCAGAAAGACTCCCATCCACCTTGCCTATCAACTGAAGATGTGTAGCTTCTCTGTCAGCCACACAACTGCGCTGCTTTAAGTTTAAGCTGTGCAAGACACCGCTCTAAATTCAGCACAAATACATCTAGCCATCCTTTATGTTTCGCTGGCTCTCCTGCAGCAAATTTAGAAAAGAAAATTTCAGCTGCTTGCCATAGCACCCCAGATTGCATTAGATGAACACCAGCAATCACACTAGCAAGGCTGTTTTACAAGAGGGTGAGGAAACTGTGCCTTTTTCACACTTCATCACATTATTCGCCTTAAGTAGCACAGCCCCAGCTTGCTAAACACTGAAATTTCAGGTAGTGTGCAGCTTCTGACTGCTCTGTGCTCCCTCTGCAATCCTATTTCAGGAGAACACATGAAGCCTCCTGCTGCGCCCTGAAGTTGAAAGGTTGTTGGCACTTGCTGTGGGAACAAGTCTTTCTTGCATTTAGGAGCCAGCATTTGCGCCTTTGTCCCTTGCACCCAATGCAAAGCTCAGACACGGCGCCTCCAATAATGCAATCACACATTCTGCTTTAGGCCAGTATTTCTCTTGGCCAAGTCATTTACAAGTTGCTGCTTCCCACAGCTGGCCTCTTTGGACTCAGGTTTTCTTGAAATCCTCATTCCTGTCTCCAGCTGAGCAGTGAACACCTCCTCCTGTAGCAACAGCAGAGTGGCCACGAGGTCAGCGAGCAAGGAAAACACTGACCATCAGAGCAAAGGACTTACCTGGAGCACAGCTGTCAACAAGAGCCCCCAGTGCTTTGCCATCCTGCCAGTTTTGATTGAAGTTCGTGATTGGCAAGTAAGGAATTTTGTTCTGGATCCAGCCCAGCAGCCTCTGCTTAGGGGTCTGCTTCTTTGCATCATCATCACCTTCATCCTCCCACACTGGCATGGAAATGGAGTAGTGGAGGATAAGGGTCCATATCAGGCCAAGGATCAACTTCAAGTTTCCATCAACTATGGCTTTACTATCTGAAAGACAAAAGGCATACATCCGATTATTTCCCACCCTAAAGGAAAGAGACATGTTTCAAAAATACCGTGCCTGCACTTGTGGCCAGGTAATCAAGGACAAGAAAAACAACCCAGGTCACTGCAGGCAATTGCTCAGGAAGAGACACCATTCTTCATGCCCTGCATTAGACAGGCAGAAAAAGAGGAGTCCAAAGACTCAGCGCTCTCCAGCTATTTTGAGAGCTCAGTGCTCTCCAAGGGTCGTCTGACTTGCCCTTGAAGATTTACGACGTTAAACTCAGGAGAACTGGCAGTTTAAGATCTCTGGTATTTTGCACTTGGATGATAAGTGCCACCTGGTATTTTTAATGGCACTTCCATCTTATGAAAGAGGCCAAACAGCATGTGATGGGAGTTCACAAGAACAGCATCCCAACAGGGGTGAAACGCCCCAGGGCATACCTACAGCACCATTTAGGAAAGTGCACTTATATACAGAAACGCACGTCCCAAAACACCTCAATAGTTTGTATTTAAAATCGTGGCAAAAAAAAAAAAGTGCTATATGATGAAGTCCAGCAAAGTCAGAGTCCGGAATTAGAATAAAATCCGGATATATCACCACCTGGGTACAAACACCAAAGTGGGAAGCAGAGGTCCATCGGGCACCCCTTGCACCATCACACTCCTGCCTGCACAAAACATCATCCCGTCACACTACAAACTGAGAGTTAGAGGAAAAGGAAAATCTAACTCTGGCAACACCACGTCATGCTGTAGCCCAGGAAAAGTTTATCACCGCAGCGGCCACGCTGCAGCTCTACTTTAATACACACCATTCGGCTGAGCATCAAGATGAGATTGTCACAGAAGCTGTCTGAAGGGGCAGGGTATTTCTCTGCGTCAGTTTGGCCTTATGAAGTGACCTCTACAATTTTGTTAATACTCTTGCAATTTACTTTGGTTTTAGCGAGTCACCGGTCAGATGCACTCCCTTGTAGCTGCTACTCAGGCCGCATTATCCTTCTAACAGCTCCAGTCTGTCCAAGCTCAACCAAACCGGGGTTGTTCTGTGATGTTACGGGATGGAGGCCCTCAGCCTGACTGATCCTGTCATTCTTTCCTCCATTACAATGAAAACTACTGAAGAAACCCTCTTTTTAGTCAACAAAACTTACGAGTGACCTGGAAGCTTTTTGCTGCTATCCAGCTCCCAGAGCAGATGATGGAGTAAAGACAACCACAGTGATAGAAACTCACTTTCATGCACCGAAATAATTGTACAGGGATCTTAATGAGCGTTCGGTACTTCAATGGCCTTCTCCAGTTCAAATTCAGAGTGTTTACAGGCAGAGTCCTCCAAGCCAAGCCTCACCATGCCCAACACCCACCGGGCAGGCCTTACTTGCTTCTCCTCCGCTACAGAGACCTCAGCAGCAACCCAACACCATCTTATCAATACAAAAAGATCTCCTGACTTTCAAAACAAGTGATTATACAGAATAGTGACCAAGAACAGTAAGCACCAGGGTGTTCCCTTTAACCCAATGCTCAGGCAAAGTAGTTAATATTTACGTGGTTTCACAATAGGGCGGTATGTCCTGAACAGATAACACTGTAACTTCAGACCTTGAATGGCGTTTGGCCTTTCTCGATAGTTAACGTCTGGTTTCTACTCAGATTTTATTTGCACCGGATTTTTTTTAACATTAGTTTTGACTAAACTCACAGCATTACGATAAGTGCCTGTCATTTGACTGCTCACTTGTGATTTCACATCCAGTCCGAGATATACAATAGATAGCTATGAGGTGATTAAGCCCTGCTGGGTTTTAATTACAGGTTCCAAGGTAAAAGTCTGCATCACTTAAGTAATGTGTCTCCTAGCAACAGCTAAACAGACAGTCCCTGCTGTTACCCATTTCCCCCCTTTTTTCAGTCGAGCTGCAAACTGGCCAGGGGAGGGAAGACGCTCCCTTCCAACCTATTAGGGAAAGCTTTCTTGAAAGAAATCATACCAGAGCAGAAGGAAGAGCTGCATTGTACCTGAAAGAGAGACCCCAAACCCTGCTGGCAGGCTCACCACGGTGCCCGAGCTCCGCAAGCTCATCACCATCTCCCAGGGCAGAGCTGGGAAGCGGTCCTTGACCAGGGGGAAAAAGAGACCGTGGACAAGACTGCTCCACATTGAGAGCAAGAATATCCTGTCTCACCAGCCTCATCCAGAGAGGCCGGGTGCAGGGCTGCTGCCCTGATGACAGGAAAAGGTCACCACAAGAATGGGATGTCTCTTCCTCCCCGGGTCTGGTGCCATCCCCACGACTGCGCTTCGTTAGCAAAGTTAGCAAGCTCTTACAGCCTCCCGGCTTCCTGAGAGGCATAGGGATCTCATGATGTAATTTTTTCCAAGCCTGCTGGTAGGAGGGCTTGTCTGCTTTCATTTGGGGTGGGGAAGGAGGGAGGGAGAAGAACTTCTGGGCAGGACAGGAGACCTTATCAGCGCTCAGCAAAGCTGCCCGCACCCCGTTCCCAGCCACAGGGGATCCCACCAGCAGCTCGGCCCCTGGCCAGCCTGGGCTCATGATTTCTACCACAATATAAAAGGACCCTCCGGGTTCAAGAAGAGCCCAGAGTCCACCCCAAAGCGGGATGGGCTTCCAAGTGCTGGTGTAAAGCTCAGCTCCTCCCAAGGATTCAGCCTCTCCAGAAAAGCCTCCGCTTTGGTGCTGCCTTCTTAATTAACTGACTGAAAACATCCAGTATCTTCGCTGCGAGGTCTCTCGGGCATTAAGATGCAGGTATCTGTTAACAGGTCCTGCACAAGGAGCGCAGACCTGGTCCGGAGAACCCCAAAACCCACTAAGTACAACCCCATTTCCAGACAATCCCCACCAGCTCCCAGTGCATGCTGCCGGCGTAACACAGCCAAGATTTTGGAACAGTGAAAAATAATACATGTTTCCAATGACATTTAAGCACCGACAATCACCACTGCAGGCGCTGCCAAGTACCCCAGCTCAGCTGGCTTTCCACTGGATTCCCCCCATTCCCTGCTCTCCTTCAAGACACATTTTCTGGCCATCCCAGTCTGGGAAACAGATTATATGAAGAGCAGACCTTGCAACACCACTTTCCTACTGCAAACATTACTTTTAGGCATACTTATTACTCACACAATCTATGCTTTGAAGCTTTACAGAGCGTTTTAAGCTATGTGTCTCAATGACTCTTCTGGAGCTCATAGTGAACTTGCAGCACAGAGATGCACACTTGTGGTCTCTGCAAGTGCCCGTCCCCTTGAGGACGCACCTCCACCGCTGGCAGTGCGAGCGGCTGTGCTTGGCACGCAGTTTTGATGAATTAGGTAGATGGGAATAAATTGTCTGCTTTCAGCTGAAACGGAGAATCTATGTTTACTCCATGGCACCAGGCGAGTTTCCGCAGACTAAAGGAGCCCTCTCCACCAGGCGACAGCCACCGATCCCGCCTTCCCGCGCCTCGGAGGAAGCGAGCTGGTGCCTCTCATCCACCAAGATAACTTAGCTGGGCTGAAAAAATTCTTTACATTAAAGCTATCTGCAGTGGTGCTGTAACTTTTTTTTGGAGAAAGCATGGCCATCTGCAAAATCTTCTTTATTCAGGTTACAATGCCTGTGTTAAGACCTGCAGGATGCCCTTACACACATGCCTGAGCACACTCACTCCCTGCTTCCCTGTACCTGGTAGGAGCTGTGTGCTTTGGAGATCAAAGTCCCTGCAGAGCTGAGTCACACCACCGCACCGGCAGCAGAGCAGGATACCTGCTGACACCGATTTGACTTGTACTTTCAAAGGACAGGTTTTTATGGGGAAGGTCAGGCACAAAGCAGGAATCCATGGCTGGAGTGCCACAGGACCTCTCGCCAGCCCCAGACCAGTATTTAGGAGGACTTTGGCTCAGCGGGAAACACAGGCAACCAACGTTAGAGGTGCCATCTGGAACAGCCAAATGGCGAGGGGTTTGGGGTTGTTTTTCATTAGAAGTCAGAAGTTTTGGGCTGTTACATGCAAGTCCTGCTGATACTCATTGTCCAAACTTGCAAATGCTGTTAGATGACCACTTTTAGACAGCCTGCAAGTATCACTGCCCAGAAACAGCAAGAAGCAGAAACACTCAAGTCTGGCTTTAACAGGAACCTTCATTCCCACCTACGCTGTCCAACACACATTTTAATTTGAGCTACCCCAACTCTAACTTTGCTTTCCTCCTCAAAAAGCAGCTGATGGCAAACTGGCATCAACGAAGTAGCCACGGTGGTGCAGCACGAGGCAACCTGGGCTGGCTGCACGCCGGCAGGACCCATCTGCAAGGAGAGATGCTGCAGCCAGCCCGCCAAGAGCTCCTGGCGTCGGGACGCAGCTCGACAGGACCCGCACGCTGACTGCTGGGGAAAACCTGCCAACGGGACTTAAGCTGTTCTGCAGAATCAACACCAGCATTGAATAAGCGAGCTCTCACTCTTCTCTAATAAAATAAAATCATAAAAAAGAAAAAGCCTATATATAGCCTACAACATTAAATTTTATGTAGGAGTATCCTGCTTCTTAGTCAGCTATTAGGATTTAAGTGGCTGCCTGGTAGGGTGAAGAGGAAAACAGACTGAACCAGAGCTCGTTTGCTTTCCCCATCACACCTCTGAGTCTAGATTGTAATTCTTACCCTTTTATTATCCTATTACCTAAGTGGCAACTGGCCCAAAAACTGGATTATGGCGATTCCATAGGCCGGCAGTACACGCCACCAGTCTCAGTCTTGAAAAAGAACGAAGTTTTAACTGCTTGAGCTGATTTATAATCGTTGCTCTATACTAAATATTAATACGATATGTTACTCTTGGACTGTTAATATCGTACTCCTCAAAGCACAAAGAAAGACGTTAAAGTACCCAGCCTTCAGCCAGCAGGGTGACTAGCGTGAGCCAACAATGTGACCACCTCGAGACAAACGTGTGTCATTTTTACAGCTTGGGCCACAAAAAACTTCCCAACCCAGCCTACCGGGTGGACGACTGCCAACACTGCAGAGCTTGGTCCTCTGCCTTTGTGCATTTGCCCCAGGAGCAAGCGCCAGCACTGAAACCTGGCATTGATTTGAAGCTTGCGAATTCATCTACTCCAGGAGAGATCCCTAAACTCTACCTGGAGTGTTGTGCCACAGCCAGCAGGGTGGCAAGATCCCCCACTTGATGTTGGCTCTTTAGATAGAGCTCTCTTAGGGCCACTAAGTCACTTCAGCATCTTCTGCCTTCAACCTAAGCATCTAAGGCACATTACAATTTAGATTTAGGCATCTCCAGAGCTGTAGGAATATTTATTAGATTTACAAACCATCATCACTTGGTTTCAGGAGCTAGCGCTGCAAGAGGAATTTCTGTAACCTCATGCATCTTTCAGAACAGCTTCACTTGTCCTTCTTGGGTTTTTTCCCAGCCCAGGGCATACACCCTGTATTTCAGTCAGCTCTCTACTGGAAGAAGCACTGTTTCCACAGGGGAAAAAAATATATACATATATTTCAAAAGATTTTGCAGACTGGGAGTCCCCTCACCGCTCTGCTCAAAAGGGTTTCCAAACTGCAACATGGAAAATTCCAAGCAGATTTTTGGGGAAAAGGGAAAAAGTCTTCTCCATAAGGGCTGTTTCATACTGGAACAGAAGCTCCAAGTCCATAAGGACTTCATCCGCCAAAGTACTCAAACTGAACCAGGCACACCCTTGAGCAACCTGATCAAGCTGGGTCTGCTCTGAGTACGTGGCTTTAGCTAGATGACCTTCATTAGGTCTCTGCAAAACTAAATTATTGTACAATTAAAAAAAGACAACGCATCCACTGTTACAAACAACTTTGCGACTAGTATCTCTTGCTCACGTGCAAGCCTGCTGTGCCTTCAGATTAAGCACAAGTACTACCCGAACTGCGGCAGCGCTCCCTGAACTCTGCCCTACAGCAGAGCCCCAAGTCATTTTCTGTCGGACAATTAGTGGAAACAAGATAAGCCTCCGCAGCAGAGAGCTTCCTTACTAAATGCAGCTAGCAATACAGACTGCACAAAGTCTCATGGAACAAATGAAGGACTGAAAAAGCAAATTTTGAGTAGTGAACTTTTTTTTTTTAAATACAGCTTCTTGGCCAAGGCTGCAGTCAACACTGCTTGTGCAGCCTGACCAAAGACATCTCAGAAGTTTTGCTGTTGATCTTCACATGTGGAAGCTCTACCACAACCAGCACTGATCTTGGCATCCACCTTCTCTAAAAAGGAGTCACCCTCTCCAAACTTGATGCCTTCCCCGTTTACAGTTTTGTTTTATGCATCATATGGAGGAAGAACCCAAAATGCATAGTTCTTAATACAAAACAAAAGAGCAGTCTCAACACCAGCCCTTACTCTCTATTTCCAGACACGGAAGGAACTTTGTATAGTGCACAAAGTTCATCTCAGTTATGGATCATTTATGTACAGGCTGTAAGAATTTCAAATCCTGGTATCTTGAAGTTTCTGAGTATTTTCCCACCTCTAATTAAGCAGCTAAAGCAATTGGGGGGCAGGAAAATTAAGCACTCATTAGGGCTTAATCTTCTGCGACAGTGAGAACTCCACATTGACTGGAGCTCTTCCAAAGCCCTGCTCTGCACCATGTGGATGCCAAACAGAAGTATGCAGATCGGATGGAGCTGAGCAAGCTGTCTACAGAAAGCCTTTGCTGAAGCCTACAGTATGTGTTCACAGGCTTACCGTGCCTGCTAAAGACATTAGTGACATCCTCTGTAGGGATACTATGTCTTTAAATCAATTACATGGGTTCCTCTGTGCTTTGAGAACATACTGCAACCATTTCCTCCAGTGACCCTGGAGCTCAGGTCTACCTCGCAGCTTGCCGGGGCTCAGCGCGCCTCCTGGCCACGCACAGCCAGCTTTCCTGGCGAAGGGACAAGCTGTGCCCCCTGCACAGAGCTGGCACTGGGGACACTGAACTCCAGCCAGCTCCACAGATTCCTAGCCGCAACCTACTAGCCTCAAATGGCAATGTGCTCCAGCCCCACCACATCTCGTCTGCAGGAGAGATGCTCCTCAGCATCCAGCTCAGCTGGGCACCAGCGGGCATTCAGCACATCGGCTCCTAGCTCACTCCTGTGTCCTGCCAGGACACAGCCAGCGGTCTGCTTCACTAACAAGCCCCAGGGTGATCATTAGCCAGGAAAGTGTATCTTCAGGAAGTGTAAGTGATGCACCATGTACACAGCAGGTCCGATAAGCTTTTTACAAGGGCAGATTTTCAGAGAAGGAATGCCATTTCATGGGAGAGCTGTTAAGAACAGAGCGCTGATCTGGGCACAGAGAGGAGGATGAGAAAAAATGCTAGGTGGGTTTTGTTGGGTTTTTTTTTTTTGGTTGGTTTGATTGGTTGGGGTTTTTTGTTTAAGTTTGGGGTTTTTTGTTGTTTGTTTGTTTTTTGCCAGAGGATAGAAACCATTTCCTTCTATGCCTACCAGGGTGCCTGCTTATTTAAAAAACAAAAAAGAAAGATTCCTTTGTGAGACTCATTTTAGGATTTGAGATATTAAACACTACAGTTCAGACGTTTTCCATAGTTTTTGCTTTAACTGGATTTGAAACCATCCAGAGTGCCCTGAAGTTCTCCGGCTGATATCGCAGCCATCACCCTGTACTGTCTACTGGTGCATGTCGGGCCTCTGGAAATGATGTCTCATGAGGTGGAACAGGCAATTGTAAAAATAAGGCAAAATCCAGCCTTTTCACAGTAGGCTTGGCGAGGAAAAAAAAAAAAATCCTACAGACTTTTAATACAGAAAAGAATAAAAAGAATCAAGCTAGTGGAGCTCACAGGAGTGAAATACAGGTTAAAATAGCTCTGCCCAGCTTCTTAATGGGCACCTGGAGCCCACTAAAGTCTCACATGCAGCAGAGAAAGCCATAACATGAAGCAAGTTTCAAGCCAGCAGTATAACAACAACAGCAACAAACCCAGCTTGTGCAAGAGAAAGTGGAAACCCAAGGGAGTCGGAAGGAGAAGTCAGGAATTTCAAAATTAGGAATTGTTCGGGTGGGTGGGGAAAAAAAAAAAAAAAAAAAGGTCAAACTGCGGGTGGCTCAGGATCAAATTCCTTAACACTTTCAGTCTGAATACACCTAGGCTTTCTGTTGCCTTAAGAGCCATATACCAAGTAATGGATAGGAGAAGGTATAGCGTGGATCTGACGCTGGGGAAGAGCCCCAGGCAGGAGGTGCGGGAGCACATCTGACTCTCGGAGCCAGCGCTCCTGGGGGCATCTCCACCCCCAGCGTGGGGAGGGCTCCACGCTGCTGGGACGGGACCAGCAGGGAGCAAGGATGAAGCACAGAAGAGTAAGAGCTGCCGGTCACACCGGCTGTTTCAGACGCAGTCGCTCACTGCCAAGCAGGTCCCCGCTTGGGGGACGGGGGTGCAGACACCCAGCCGAGCCACACACAGGCATGCTGTGCTAATTATTTGAGATCCTTTTCAGGGGAGAAAAAAAAAAAAGAGAAGAAAAAAAAGCAGGAGTCTGAATGTCCAGCCTTTGTACAGCAACAAGTTTCCATGAGTGCTGCTTTGTTTGCAGCGAGCGAGCCCCTCGCCAGCTCCGAGGGCACCCCGCTGCCGTGCTCTGACCCCGAAACCCCAGCTCGGCTCGTTAACCGAGCGCCCGGCGGCATCGTACCGTTCCCGTAAACCCCCCGGTGGAGACGCGGGCTCCAGCCACCCCACCGAGCGCGGGGCCTGCCGCGGCACGCCGCCGTCCATGACATCATTGCCAAAACCGCCCCGACAATGGGCCCTGTGAGCACGGCCCCACTCGCGCCCGGCGAAGCACATTCCCCGCTGCTGAGCTCATCCCACCGCCCCTCCGGTGCCGGCACCGGGAGCAGCCGGGACACTTGCGGGAAGCGCCCCGCACCGTGGCCGAAGGAGTTCGGTGCCCCTCCATTGCAACCCGTGGCAATGAACTCCAACTGCTGCGATTGGCGGCAGCATTTTGGGGGTGGAATGAGCGGAAGGTGAGCAGCAGGGGCAGGAATGGGCTTGCAACCCCTTCATGCCTCACCATGCAAAGGGAGCCCAAGCCTGCTCGGGACTTTCTTGCTCCCCGCCAGTTCGGGGTGACACAGCGGCCCCCCATCCTCCAGGGCGGCATGGCTGGCAGCACCCAAAGACCGGTTGCATCGACCCCACGGGCAACAGACAGGTTGGGAAAGTCCCTGGAAAGGGACAGGCAGCGTGGGATGGGGCCGTGGGAAGGGCTGCAGGACTGCACCCACCGCCCCAGGGTCAAACGCCGGAGGAGGGAAGCACCAGGAAGCCATGGGGACAGGTCAATGCAAGCAGTCTGAGTGCTGATTAATCATTCGGGAATGACCGGTGAAGGAAAGTCCCTGCAGCGGGGAGTGAGCATCCCGGAAAGTGCATTTCTGTTAAATGATGGAGGGAGGGGGGAAGAAAGTCTTCCTGCATTTGCCACACTCTGCTGAGAAATACTTGGCTCGGCTTTTGAAGCAGAGTGGCATGACACAAGGCACACCTCCATCCCCGGGGCATGGGATGGGAGCGGATGGGGAATGACCCTGTGCCAGGTCTCTGCTCCCCGGGGGTCACTGCATTCACCCCCACAGCACTGCAAGGCTTCGCCCTCCCGTCACAGCGAGCTGCTACCACTCAGCGACACCACAACTCAAATCACAGGAAACAAGTTCCACTTTAAGCAAGACATGAAATTTTCAGTCAAATGCAAAATTGCCTAAGCTTAGCACGCAATACTTGTCCAGGGGTCTGATAAACTAGCAGTTGTTCTTTCACGCACACATGCAAACAGAAAAGCAGCTCATCACAACACATCACGTGCTTACACAACTGGAAAGCCAAGCCTCGATCAGCAAGGCTGGACTGATAAAAAACAGCCGTAGAGTCAGATTTCTGCAAGTGTAACACAACAAAACTAAGAATTGCCTCTGAAGGACGAGAGCGCTGTAACCATCTCTGCAGGATTAAGGTAATCCTAAATCTCACAGGGTCACTTCAGGTTGCATCAAGGTTAAAAACCTGGCTAGGTCTTGCAAAGACCTCCCCAGGGCTGGCAGAGGCATTAGGCGACAAGTCATTAGCACTGCCTCATAGCCTACATCACTGAAGGAAGGTTACTGAGCTTCAGCGCAGGGGACCCAGAGGAAGGTCCACCCTCAGGCACCAGCGTGCACTGGAGATGGAAGAGGTGCAAGGAACGTGGCTGCAAGAGAAATGCCCCAGCAAGGTCAAAGAGCAACGAGTAACCCAGAGGTTTCCAGACGCCAGAGTGACCTCGGCGTTACTGAAGAGCGTATTTACTCACACTGGGAGTAGGTCAAGATAGTTATAAGAGACAGCATGTAAAACCCTGCCGAGATAAATGAGCCCATTCAGACAGGGCTGTCCCACATCTTCTGTGTGGCAGACGCCAGGCATGAAAGCTGCAATGGATGGAGCTTCTGAGGCCAAAACCAACACATTGGAAATTATCAGAAGTGATTACTGTTTGGGGAAATCCTTGGCCACAACATACAGCCAGATTCAATTTTTCCATCTGAAACCAGAATCACTGTGCTGACTGTGATTCACTGTGCACAGGGCTGTTCGAAGGAAATCCCCATTCATCCAGCTCTGCATGGCTCAACCCATCTCCACTCCACGCTGCAGCACCAGAGGGCTCAGGATTGGAACACACTTCGTGCTTCGGGGTTGGTGACACATCAGAAAACACCCTGCCAGTTACTTTAGCTATGCAAAATGTCTGTGGTTTTCTCAGTACTGATAGTCTCTGATTTTGAGCACCTAACAGCACAGCTCCACGCAGGTTTTCTTTGAAGCATTTAAGTGCAGACACCCTGTTACAGAAGCTCTGTAGCCCAGTTACTAAAGTTATTCCAGAATTTATCAGGAGGTCGTCTATCTCTGTTCTACCGTTTCCCTGAGAAGCAATAGGAAAGGTGATTAATCTCTAACATGCAATTGCACCCCCGCTGCAGATAAGAATGGCCACTTTGAAAATCTCCCTCCAACATCTGAACCATTTCAGCCATTCATTTTGACACTCAGACATAAGTACATGCTCTTAACATGAACACACAGCACCAAAAGCAGCCTTACACGCCACGCACTGCCACCAGAACATGTCTCACCACATCACTGCAACTCAGCGTTGCCGTGATGGTGCAAACCCCCTGACGTTAGCTGTGGTCCTGCCTGAGAGCTGCAGCCACAGCACTGCCACCGAGTGCCCGTCAGGAGGGGGTGACACATCCGCACAAGGCCGGCTGCTGCCTGCATCCACACACCAAGTGGGGATGCTTGGGGCTATTGCATGGCCACTACAAACATGTGCATCCACTGCACATCCCTGGCAGGCTTTTCCATGTTTTTCCAGTTGCTTTTCCATGACCGCTATGAAGAGGTCTTAATGCTCTTGTGCATAAGCCACTTAGATGTTAATTCTTGATGAGCTTTCACATACAAGCTCCTATCCTCCCCTCCACTGGAAGCCATGACCATACCTGTCCAAAAACAAAGGCCATTTTCCTCCCGGAAGGCCAATCCATAAATAAAAAATACTCAGCGTTGTGCAGCCGCTGCTCGAAGGAAGCGGCTTTCCCCTCTTTCTGGAGAGAGGAGCGAAGCTGTTTGACCATATTTCTGTGTACTCACACAACCCAGCAGCAAACACACTTCCATCTGCGCATAGCACAGGGCTCACCCCGGCAGGGTCGAGATTTGAGCCGTGTGTGTTTAACATCCCACACAGGACAGGGCTGTGTTTATACGGTTTCAGCTACAAGCCGCTAACAGAAGGAATAGACGCTTGGCTTGAGGCCCGGGTAATTCATCCGACGGTGGCAGCCCCTATCAGACAGACCTCTTTTGAGAGGAGCCTCCACCAGCAGGAGCCCGGCGGTGAATCTGCAGAGGCACAGACTGCACGGGTGGTCTCCGAGCACCTTAAAGAGGACCATATGGGATTAATGGTGCAGCCTGAGCACATATTAGCCGCAGCTGTGCGACGCGCGCCGCTGCAGACCAGGCGCCCGCTCCTCCCACCCAAACCCGCTCGCCACACAGCCACGCTTCGCTCGGGATGTGCCAGTTCTGCGTCCCTCCCCGCGGCACAAGGAGGGACCCCCGGCTGCCACAGGCTGCTCTCCCGCACCGTGGGTCCGGTGCCACCCATGGGCTCTCCCCGCAGGCTTGGGCTTCCAATCTTCCGCCTTGAAGGCTTCAGGAAAGGCTCTCCAAACTTCACAAGCTCACAGCTCTCGCGCCGGTCCGCGGGGACAGGACTCCACCACACACACGGACCGAGCAGGGTGCAGGCAATTACCCAAATCCTCGCCAGCTGCAAGATCTCATTTTTAATCTGCAGTCTCACATTGTTCGCATTTGCAAGCCTATTGTGTTTCACATTTTTAACACGACACACAAAAAATAAAGCACTGGCTCTCGGGGCAATTTTGGAATATTCGCAGCAGCAGCTCTGCAAGCTACACTGCTCTGCCTGATCTCCCGTAGCCCTTCCAGTTACTTACCAGGTTAGCTACAGCATTAGGCTACCAATTGCTTCATTTCACCATGAAAAATGTTTAGTAACATGCTATTACTTCCATCCAGACAGAACAAAAGCCACACAGGTGTTTGTCCTACTCCTAGATGAAGAACAGGCTGCTCCTTTCAGCTCCTACAGCTGAGTTTGAGCACTTTTGCTGTCTGGTACCACTTCAGAAGCCTGAGCTACTCTTCTTACAGGTAGAGTATGAAATATTCCACAGCTTGTTAAAACCTATGTTTAAGTAACAAAGCTAGTTAATTAAAATATTCAGGCTTCCTCTGCCTTAGGCAGTGTTTCCAACCAATAGTTGCAGCACTTCATGTGAAGGAGTTCATTTTTCCTCCTTGCAATCGAAAAACCTGTCAAAGGTACACACTTTTCGTCAGTTACTTGTCTGTATCAGAAGAGGTATTTCTTTTGTTTTAAACACTGAACTCAGAGCTAGGCTACAAAACCATGGTAAAATCTGAAGTTGATTTGTTGAAGTAGGGTTTTATGCCACTAACTTCAGCGGGTGCTTCCCTAGTGGGGCCAGGGTTGCTCAGCAGAGCTTTCCTCCTGGGTAACCCCAGACTTCTCCGCCGTTTCCAGGGCCTGAACTAGCAGCTCCTCGCTGGAGTTTGCTGCTCCTGGTGCTTTCATGGCAGAGCAAAGCACCTTCGTGAGATGACCCTTACTCCAGACTGTTTCCTCCCAGAAAGTGGTATATTGGATATACTCAAGCGAGGACACTGGCAGGGATGCAGTTAATTCTCTGGGACAAGGTCTTTGCAATACCCTTGTCCAGGAGTCCCACATGCTCCTATCTCTATAACTGCAGATGTCTGCAAGTCATTAGCGTGCTCAGTAATGCTCATTTAGCAGCCACTAATCATCCAGTGAGACAGCACCAAGGGCAGGGCTGAGCCGCTTTACTGTGACAGTGAGCTGAACGCAAAACTCCCATTAGTGCATCTTTACCCCTAGATATTGGAGGACAAACTCAGGCTATCCCAACTCCTTTTGGGTGTAAAAAACTATAACTGGGTACCTGCAACCTGCGCCTGCTTCTGCACAGCCCCGGGGCACACTGCAGCCCAGGGTGACAGGGATCTGCAGGTTCTCCTCGGTAGCCTGATGTTGCAGCCCCTCAAGTAGGCACCTCGCTTGGCCTTTGGTGACTTTATTGAGGAGGCAATTCTTGCTCTGGCTCACTGCTCAGGTTCGGTACAGGAGGGGGGTTACCAACACGCAGGCAACCTCTGCCATCCAGGGTGTGCTCTGACAGCAGCTGTACTGGGCTGTGGTCGGTCACCCTCCTGCCTTTGGCCACCCACATCTGATGTAGCTGTTCAGTTGTCCAGCACACACGCTGCATCCTCTGCTACGAGTGTCAAACTCGCTTCAGCCAGCACTGGGTACCACAAGGCTACACAACAACAAAGCACTAAGAGAGCATTAAGATGGCACCACTACAGAGGGTCCTGTGGTCCCAGTTTAAAAGCCTCCATCCCTTTGTCCTGACATCCACAGTGTCCAGCACTGCTGAGCTCGGGCTCTGGCACTGAGCAGAAGTCACCGCTCTTTCAAGAGTCACCACAAGTTTTCCTAGCAGTCACCAGCCTCATTTTTTTATTTCTTCATAGCTGCATTTTTACCACAAGCCTAGAAGAGTTACCAAAAGAAATAATTCTCAAAGACAACTAAAGCTGTTTCTATTTGACTTTCAATTAGATCATTGATCCTGTTCAAGCAGTTACATAAGCTATCAGATATTTGCATGCAGCCACACTGTTAATCAACAGCCGGAACAAAGCTGAAACAACACGATTAGCATCCTAAATCTTCCCACAGCCAGTACGCTAATTCTGCTCAGACACCAACTCTTCCCCCACAGGGAATTTGATAACGAGCAGTGTCTCAGTAAGTGACAACAACTGCTCAGAGCCACCGTGACCAGCAGTGACACCAGCAAACAGCAGCTCTGCTGGAGCATCCAGGTGTTGGAGCAGGCTCAAGGGTGCCTGGGCTTTGGATTATTCAGGAGACCAACAAGTAGAATTACTCTGAGTCTTGCAGAAAGAAGGAAACTGTACAGAAATTCACTGTTTAGCTATGAAGGTGAAGTAACACTTGGTATCTTGCATCATCAAGACGGCAGTTAGACACCAACTCTGTTTAGTAAGCCAGTGTTCCCCATTCTGCAGCGAGGATCAAAAGCAGTCGGATTAATCCAAGGTTTGTGTCCCACACCATGACAGACACAAGGCATGTTTGTCATCCTGCCAGCTCCCAGCCGGGGAAATGCAGCAGAGACAAATGCAGGATCCTGCACATACCCCCCAGCTCGGGCTCTTCGCTCCTGTGGTCCCAGCCCAAAGGGACCTGCTGCTGCCACACTCACCTCACAATAAAGAGAGGATCTGCACAGAGGTACAGGTCACCTCCAACACATACTCGTCAGTGGTTTAGCCTTGAGACCTCAAGTAGCTCCAAGACCTGGCTTGCCAGCATTTGCCTATAGGAAGTCCACTAAAATTGCTGCACCTCCTGCTGCAAGGTTGTGGTGAGAAAGGGGAATGTAAAACAGTTAATTATAACTATTAAAAGAAGCACAGATAGAGTGTGTTAGTATCTAGCCAAGGGGAACAGTATTTCCTCTTCTGTGTTTGAATAACCTTCGGATGCACACATCATGGGTGTTTGCTCAGAAGAGCTCCCTGCCCCGTGCCTTCTGCTGCCGGGCTCCACAGGAGACTGTCAGAGCTTGTTCCCATAACGTGGCTCACCAGTTGCCACCCACGGCTCACTTTGGACCCACCAACCACGGCAGCGCCCTTTAACATAGGCTCAGACATACAGACACATACATTGTCTCCTCACAAGAGCAGCCACAGACTAATCAAAACCAGTAGGCAGCCAGAGGTGGCTGTGGGCCGGGAGGCGTGGAGGAGAGCCTGCCGCCAGCATCCCACCCCGGGGGTCAGGCTGGAGCAGCCCCCAGCTCCAGACACGCTCTCAGCACCTCAGCAAGGCGGAGGAGCTGGCGTTCCAGGGCAGCACTTCACAGCTCAGCCCAGAGCTGACCTCGCAGGCAGACCCTATGAAGTGCCACCCACCCCCCCACCCAGATTTCGGCAGAAGCAGCGGTTGGAAACGTGGCAGCCGTGGGTTGGCAGGAAGGGCGGCTCCACTGCTTGCAGCCGCCGCTCCGCAAACGCCTGCACCCCACCCAGGCTTGCAGAAGGCAGCAAGAGCCTCTCCGGCGGCGTGGGGAGAGCAGAGGGTGGCTCAGCACAGCACCCACCCACGCCAGCATCCTCTGCAGCGATGCGATGCACCGCCTGCACCCGGGCAACGCCGGGACGTGCCGCTGCCACTGCTCTTGCCCAATTTCCCCCCCCAGCAGGGCGCTGGCTGGGTGACCGTCTGTCTGTCCGTCTGTGCCCACCTCACCCTCAGAGGACCCGGCATTTGGGAGCAGTGCAGCCCGGCCAGCTCACGCTGGAGCAATTCAGAGCTCTGACACATGAATGCGTCATGATTTACAGCATGCCCTGAAGCAAGGGAGAAGGAGCCACGGCCCATGATGTCATTGCAGCCCCCAGCCATTTTTGTGCTATTACTGGGTAACGTTGGCAGGAGAGTTCATGCAACCTGCTGCTGCTGTTAGATGAAGCCAGCTTGCCCCTTTGCAAGGGAGATCCCAGCCTGGATGTTCAAAGCTCTGCCACCACCAACTTACCAGCCCAGTGAGTAAAACTTGATATATTTCAGTGACCCAGAGAAAACAACTCTGAAATATCAGCTGAATTTATGCTTTACAAGTTAGAGATTACCTTCAATATTTATTGGTTCCTTCCCATGGTATTACCTGTCTACTGCTAATTGCAAGGGACAGCAGAGGACCATCACCTATCTGACTCAGAGGAAACATCCCGTTTGCAACCAGACAGTGCAGCTGTATGTGTGGCCACTCTTCTCAGATGGTTTCAGAGAGCCGTGCTTTCTTCCAAGGGCAGTACCAGCAGGAGATCCAAACAACCCCAACCCATCACACCAGGGGAGACAGGACTCAGCTGCTCCATCCTCTGCCCACCCGCAGGCAGCTCCAGGGCAGTGTCTGCTGTGTTACTCAGCACAAGGGAGGATGAGCAGGGCAACCCCTGCTTCCCCAGCAACTTGGGCAAAGCTGCGCTTGGCTGTTGTTTGAAGTGGCCTGGCTTGGTTTTGCTAACACACAAAAAGAAATAAATCCAGTTTATTCTTGCAGTGGTTGTGAGTATTACAGTTGCCATGTACTAGCACAGTAGGAACCAGACAAGGCATACATCTCCACATGGATGTTAGGCTTCAACTGCTTACAGAAGAACACTGTTTACACAAGGAATTGCCACAGCCGATCGAATCCTCACTGCGATGCACCAGATGCTATGTAGACACCTCCAAAACTCCAGGTTAGTTGCAGGAGGGACAGAAAGCTGAGGGAGGCTCACAGACAGGTTAGAGACCATGTCAGAGCCCAGAGAACCATCTAGTTATGATACAACACACACTCACTGCAAGGCTTTCAAGTACAGGAACTATGATTTATCACCTAATGATGACCTGGAAGAAAGTGCCTTCCCTATTAGATTACAGAGTACTGGTCCTTCCTCAGGAGGAACATAAACAGGTGGGAGCGCAAGCTACAAAAAACTTTTGCCTTATGGGGAAAAGCAACCTGCACCAAGTTCCCAGAAGCAAGACCTAGGGAAAAAAACTTCACTCGAGCTTCACTGCATTAACAGGCAGATCTTGCTTGGCCCACTGAAGAGAGAACCTCAGATCTCGCTTGACTCAACTCTGAACCCAAGGTCAAGTTCCCAGGAAGAGCAAGGGTAGCTCTGCTCACCCCACCCAGGCGGCAGTTGCAAGATGGGTGGGTGAGTATCCACCTCTACCACAGACACACTGCTATCGAGAAAAGATACAGGAGCAGCTAGCACTGGTTTCACAGGCACAGTATTTTCATAAAAACTGCTACTTTCATTTCTCCAAACACAACGTGAAGATATATAGCTGTTCCCTGCCACTGTCAGCGTGAATCCAGCCTGCAGCAAACTAAGCCTTGTGAGCAGTGCCATATGGTGAAGGCTATAGCAAAGACTGCTAGATCTCCTTACAATGATGGGCAGTGCCTTCCCTCAGCCTTTTCTACGTGTATTTTGCTTTGGATTCTTCCCCCAACAGTTAACACTCAGCTACACAGCATTTCCTTCCTCCAGCAGAGACACACTTGGAACATCTGACTGCTTTTCTTGCCAAGTCCAAGCAGATTGCAGCAATACAGCCTCACCTACTTCCACCCACCACATGTGCCCATCACTAGCTGGGTTCACCTGCACAGAGATGACTCCCCCTCCCCATGGGTGGGTGCTCTGGAATAGGACACATGGTACTATCAGAGCACACGCACAAAAAGCAAGAAAATCTCACAGGGTCCTACAGGTTTCCCTACAAAAAGCCTGGCTACCTCACCAAGACCGAGGTCAGGCTTGACGCTTTGTAAGCAACAGCCGCTAGGAGTGGTTCTTCAGGCACATCAGTACCAAGCACCAGAGCCAAACCTTGAGTTGCTGTATCTTCACTATTGTAATGACCTACGGGTCAGGTACCATATTCGTGAGCTGTGTACCACACCAGCCAGTGAAGAAGACAGGTCCACAGGCAGGTCCACCTGATGCTGGTGGCAGAGACCTGGCAAGCATCACAGTACAGCAGAGGCCTGCTCACACCAGCATCACCTGCAACACTCTGTTTCGCTCTGGTGTGCTTGCTTAGCACGTATTAGTGCTAATTATTAGTTTAAACTTGGCAGGCCCTTGTTCACGTCCCAGACTAGCTGCACATGAAAGCCTGTTTCTGAGGGGCAGAGAGAAAACAGAATTCTTCTGCAGCCTGGGGGATCCAGAGATCATTGTTTTACTTCCCATCGCTTGGAGCGGACATCGAACAATACTGGCAACACAGAAGCATGGCCACACACAAGGCTAACCACATTCTTAGATTACAGTCACAGGCCAGAAAAAGTTATCCTGACCCATTTAGATTTAAACATCCCCATGTAAGTCAATACAGGACATGGCATTAGAATACGGAGCAGTTAAGACTTCAGTCCTTCTTGAATAGCTGGCATGGTGTTCAGTGCCTTAAATGAAAAAGCTGTTTAGCACATTAGTCTAACTGGTCCCAAGTAATTTTGCTGAAGTTTGATCACTTTACAAGTTTCCGCTCATATTTAAAAGAATGCAAGAACAGTCTGTGTAAGCTACCTTAAAGTTTCCTGTAACTTGGAGCAAAAAGCTCATGCAGAGTCACTTTTGCTTTACACCAGCAGTCCAGCTATTGAAACAGAAGGTCCTGAGGAGACCAACCACCCTCAGAAACCAAAGCCACCTCCAGGCTCCAGCAGTGAGGGCCACTGCCAGCCTATCAAAAATAATTTTCGAGGGGAAGAATTAAGTGTCACATTTCCAAGAAGCAGAAAGCTGCTTCCAAGACACACTGGATATTTTCCAGAAAACAGCCTCCAGGGAAGTCACAGGTAAGTGGCAGACAAAATGCAAGTGTATTTTGACTACCTCCTTATGATGTGTTAATAGCACCTGGAGTGAGACAGAGAGAGACCCTAAGTGTATACAGGCTAAACACACATTTTCCATTTTTCAGTTTTCAAGCACCTAGCTCCAGGCATTACAGGACAATACACTTAACAAGTTTTAGAAAAGATGAATTTTCCTCTAAAAATTTACAATTTGCTTTGTCACCCTTCAGTGAGTGTATCAGCAGCCTAGGGAAGAAAGTTGGTTTTCAACCATTTTCCTAAAATGAGATTTCAAAAGGGTACTCAAAGGACTCACAGGCCAAGATACTTTAATCTTTAGAGCATGCTGGAGGTCTGCACTACAGAGCATGGTGCATACATCAAGTACTTGGTCATTAACCAAAAACCCACCTGATCTGCAGGTTAGGCTCAGTCAGAAACAGACAGCCCTTCCAGAAGCACTCCTGCAGTTGGGACATGCCAAGACCACCAAGGTCTCCATGAGGCACATACCAGCTCAACTCACTCCAGGCGCTGCAGTGGGATCCGGGACCAGCACAAAGACAAACTTTAAAAACAACCACACAACTGTAGCCTATGAAGGCACTGGATCCCAGTAAGACCTCGCAGCCAGCAGGCAAGCCAGAACTGCTCACTTACCTGGTGAAAGCACAACCCAGCAAAGGGAAACGACACGTTTTTCAGTTTGATCAATCTGACTGTTGCAGTCTAAGACTGCGGTTTTACCAAACAAACAAGCCAACCACTCAGCACCCATCCTGCCCCTGCCAGTGACACGGGGCTGCCAGGCAAGCAGTGGCCACAAGGACACTGCTAACAGGCACTGACCAGCACCAGAACACCCACCTAGGACCTGCCAGCTGCAAATTTGGGTCCAACTTGGCAGGCCACAGCCCAAAACCACCTGCCAAGCTTCAGACACTGAACTCCTCTATTTCTGAGCTAAATCAGTTGACTCCTATTGCCTGGTATCAGGGTTTCCAGGGGTAAGCTCTGTGCCGAATTATCTTCAACCCCCCCTTATCCACCCCTTGCTGCAGCTTTTACCAAGGCACAATGTGGCTCTCGTACAAAGCAATCTGCAGAGTCAATCAGCTCCTTCGGCCAAGAGCAAAACCCTTGTGCCCTGCATTCCTGGCGTCCTACTCCGCAGCGCCTGTCACGCCGCATGCCACTCAGCACCCAGGAATCTGCAATTATCTCAGTCTAGCAGACAAAAAAAAAGCTGGACTTAATACTTGTTAACACTTGAGTAGCCCAGCAGCTACCTCGTGTTGAGCAGAAGGCTCACAGAATGGTAAGGGTTGGAAGGGACCATTGCCACTCATCCTGTCACTGGGCACCACTGAAAAGAGTCTGGCCCCATCCTCTTGACACCCACCCTTTCGATATTGGTAAGCATTGATGAGATCCCCTCTCAGCCTTCTCTTCTTCAGGCTAAATAGACCCAGGTCTCTCAGCCTTTCCTCATAAGAAAGATGCTCCAGTCCCCTGATCATCTTCATAGCCCTCCACCGGGCTCTCTCCAGTAGTTCCTTGCCCTTCTTGAACTGGGGAGCCCAGAACTGGATGCAGTATTCCAGATGTGGCCTCACCAGGGCAGAGTAGAGGAGGTGGATAACCTCCCCCAAACTACTGGCCATGCACTTCTTCATGCACCCCAGGATAGCATTGGCCTTCTTGGTCACATTGCTGGCTCATGGGCAACTTGTTGTCCGGCAGGACCCCCAGGTCCCTCTCTGCAGAGCTGCTTTCCAGCCAGTCAGCCCCCAACCTTTACTGGTGCATGGGGTTATTTCTCCCTAGGTGCAGGACTCTACACTTGCCCTTTGTTGAACTTCTTAAGGTTCCTCTCTAGTCTGTCCTGATCTCACTGAATGGCAGCACAGCCTTCTGTTGTGTCAGCCACCCCTCCCAGCTTTGTGTCATCAGCAAACTTGCTGAGGGTACACTCTGTCCTCTCATGCAGGTTGTTGACAAATATATTGAACAAGACTGGGCCCAGTACTGACCCCTGGGGAGCACCACTACTTATAGGCCTCCAACTACACTCTCTACCACTGGTCACAGCCGTCTGGGCTCTGCCATTCAGCCAGTTCTCAGTCCACCTCACTGTCCACTCATCTAACCCACACTCCATAAGCTTACCCGTAAGGATGTTATGGGAGACAGTGTCAAGAGCATTGCTCAAGTCAAGGTAGACAACATCCACTGCTCTCCCCTCATCTACCCAGCCTGTCATGCCATCATAAAAGGCTATCAAATTGGTCAACTCCTTCATGTTCAAGTCACCTGCCCTAACAACAGCTTTTCCAGAGCTTTCAATCCCATCTTTGCTGGATGGCACAAAGCACATATGTGCTACATGGCTGGTTTTACAGTAGACCACACACGTGGTCACATCTGCGCTGAAGTGAAGGCCCTTCATGCCTAGAAGAAAACCCATCTTGAAACTACCAACAGACTCTGAGCCGAGACTAAACAAGGGGTAACAGCAGCAGGAGAGGCTGGACTCCTAACTGGGCATCCAGAAAGGGTCCTGGTCAAGCACTATAAATTTAAACTGACTTCTCTGCCTTGAGGCAGACTAATTTTAAATGGACAAAAATTGAATGCCAAAAGCTTGCTACTGAAAAAAGTTTCAAAGTGTGGTTGTAGTACAGGAGCAGTAGCCGAGCCATAATACATGGCTTCCAAAACGTTCCTGGAAGTTAAATAATAACTGGAACAGGCACTGCATCCACTTAGCAGAGGTCTGATGGCATTATTAATGCCAGAAATCCAGCCGCCGCAGCTGTCAGGTTTTCCCGGCTGATTTGGCTCAGAGCTGGCCCCAAACACCCCAGGCCCTAAAAAACAACCTGGTCATAAAAGTTCTCTACCTAAAAGCCTTTACTGATACGTAGCTCCAGACCCCACAATGGCCTTGGTTTTGTTCAGCACCACAAAAGAAGATACTAAGAACTAGAAACAAAAAGAAAACCCCAAGTTCTTCAGAACCCACAGGGAAAAATGCACCCCGGGAAGGCAGCAACCCCAGGACGCTGTGCCTGCAGGAGAGGTGGTGTGGGCTTCAGCCCCTTCAGCCGAATGGAGCAGAGCAAGGCTTGCTTTGAACGTCTTTTTTTGGAAAGTGAGTTCAGGAAGTTTTTCCAGGCTTCAGTTTATCCAGGAGTGTACATATAGTAGGACTCCTGTGCTACCACTTGGCTCTGGTCGCACAGCACGGATGGAGCTATAAATCCCTCCATGCAGGGGCTGGGACATGGCAAAGGCACTCGCAGCCATAGATATTTCATTCTCCAAAGCTTCAACTACAGGTTTTTTGGGTTGGGTTTTTTTTTTTTTTTGGTCACATTTTGAGGTTGGTTTGTTTGTTTGTTTTTAATAGCCAACACAATGCAAGTAAATTGCAAAACAGTTAGAGAAGTCCTAAACACTTAGGGCCAGCCCGCAGCTCAGTCTCACCCCGCACGGGAGCGGTGCCGCTGCAGCGTCTCGGGAAAGGAAGTCGCTGGAAGCCAGGCTTGACCGGACTAACCTTGATCTCCCAAACCCGCAGCCCTCGGGAAGTCCCACAGACAAATAGGAAGGCAGCTGGAGCGGCAACATTTTTCTAGGGCAAACAATAGAAGAGGAGGGGAGCACTGGCCTGGCGTTAGCCCTGTGGCTGGCAGGGAGCTATTCCAGCGGCTGAAGCGGAAAGGTGAGCTCCAGCATCAGCAACAGCAAGCTCGGCCCAGGAGTCAGCAGCTGCAACTCGAACCCCGCTACGTGTGAAGGGAATGCATCTCTGAGTAAATAATTAGCACCAGCTCCATTCCCAGCTGCAAGTACGTTAGCTGTTTTGCCCCAGGAGGATAATCAGCCATTCGGGACCCAACAGTCCCCGTTTCTCTAAAGCTGCTTTTACACGTTAGGAAAGAGGAACAACAGGGTGCCCACCTACTCCACCCAGCCACAGGTTTCCAGAGGGGGCCAGGTCTCTCCCAAACTGGAGAAGATTCTATTTTCTTGCTATTATAGCTGAAGCATCTAAAGGGAAACAGCTTTCACCTTGGCCAAGAGTTTTAGGCAGCAGAGCAGAGCTGCACTCACCCAAATTCAGCTGTGCAATTCATTGAGGCCAGAGTCATCAGGAGGCAGTAATTAGAGTTATCTGGCAAAGAGCTAGAAAAGGCATTCACATTCCTTCCCAGAGATCTCTCAGGCATTCAAATTATTGCTTTACAGAGTGCTGTTGCAGCCACACCTGAGCTATTCCCAAAACGGTTACCACATGCATTCCTGAGGGATCATCTGCAATTTGACATTTGTGCATGCCAACAGCTTTTAATTTCCTGAGCAGCCCACCAGTTATCTAGCAATGGCACCCTCCAGTATGGCATGGACAGTCAAACCCAGTGCCAGCCAGGGCAGGCAGTAGCTCAAGCCACCCATCTCCAGGAGTTAGCAGAGCTCCTTGGGCATTTTCTGCCACAGCAGAAAAAGATTAAGGAGAAAGTGCAGTCTGTTCAAAAGCTGCAACTGCGCTTGAGCAAGCGTCCACATTAACCTGAACACTGGCATCATCTACTGGGCTCTAGTGATCAAGAAAAACCTCCTTACGCTCCTCTACCACCCATGGTAGTGCGTATCTCCCTGCAGCTCACCCCACAGCAGGCAGGCTCCAGCACCCTGCCAGAGTCCCGGTACCCTGGACACAGGCTGGGGGCAAGCATCATCCCGGCCACATCTCCTGCCAGGGCTGTCCAAGGGGTCAGCACCTGGGGAAATGGGCTGCACAGGGAGAGAACGTGCTCTGGCATTGGGCTTCTTCGGGAAAGGAGCTGAAAGCAAAGCCTCACCTCTGAAATAATGACTGAGAGAGAAACTGAGATGGATGGGACAGCACTGACAGCCGGGCCCCACAGCACACAGAGCTTTAGACCATCACAACGCTGCACCCCCAAACTGCTTCTCTATAGAAAGAAAGAGCAGCAATTCCTCAGCCCCCGACCCCGCAGCCCCAAGGAGCCCGGCCGGCAGCACCATCCCCGCTCCGCGGGGCAAAGGTTCAGTGCGGGGGGGATAAAAAAAAAAAAAACCACAATAAAATGAAAAAAAAACCAACACCAAAACCCCAAACCCACCGGCCGGGGATGCACTCACCGATGGAGACCAGCTTGATGCTCTCCCGCTCCAGGAACTCGAGGGCCACCGAGACGTTCTCCAGCTGCATCTGGCGGAAGGTGGGCCGCTGGTGGTACTTGCGGTACATGCGCTTCTGGCTGAGCACCTCCAGGAGGGCGATGAGGCGCAGCCCATCGCTCAGGTCGTGCTGCAGGTTGCCGATGCGCTTGTTGACGCAGCGCAGGTGCTCGTTGCACCAGCGGGTGAAGGTGTTCTGCTGGATCCGCTTCCAGGGCGCGTCCTCCGCCAGGTCCTTCTCGGTGGCCGGCATCTCGCCGTCGGGATCCGCCGCTCTGCGCCCGCCCTGGCCCCGCGCCTGCGTGCTCATGGCGCGGCTCCGATGAACCTCCTCCTCCTCCTCCGCGATCCGCCCCGCCCGCCCGCCTGCGGGGAGGGAGTACGGCGATCAGCGGCGGCCCCGATCCGCCGCCTTCTCCTGCCGCTTCCTCCTCCTCCTCCTCCTCCTCCCGCCCGGCTCGGCTCTACTCCGCTCCGCTCCTCCGCTCCCCGGCTCTGCGCCGGCCCCCGCGCCGCCGCCNGCTGCGTGGCGCACCCCCCGGTGGCACCAGCGTTCAGGCAGGAGGGCGACTCACCTGGGCTAGTGCGTGGCCAGGGGCGCTAGCCCCCTTGCACCGAGGCACAAGCACAGCTGACACCCACAGCGCGGCACACTTCCAACAGCACCCGACGGGGAACATCTAGGCGGGGGGGACCACGGGTGGGTCACCCACCCAGCATGGCGCGGCTGAGGGGGGACCACGGGTGGGCGACCCGGGGCTGGGGGAGGCCGGCAGAGCCCGGCCCCTGGGGGCTGGGGAGGGTTTCGCTGCTGCACGTCTGTGAAATGCTGCAGCCATCGGGAACGCCGTGCGAAATCCAGCCCGGGTCAGGAGCGGGTGATGGTGCACCCACATGCTGCTGAGGGAGAGCACCCTCTGGGCTGGTACGCACGATTTTGTCGACCATTTAAAGAAAATAGAAACTTCAAAAAGCAGTCAAGTCATTGCATTGAATTCTCGGGAGGTTCTCTCTTTT